>QEAP01000421.1:323-22518 GCA_006535975.1 Chytriomyces confervae | reverse complement strand
ACTACCAACAAAACATGCACTCCAAGATACCAGCCTCTCATTGTAACTATTTCAAGCTCCAAGCCTAACAAACCCCTCCAGCCAGTTACTCTTATGGACCCTTCCAGAATGATTCCATGGACCTAGATGCTCTGCAGCAAGGGAGACCTGCCTCACAATCATCCTGGTCTTCTGCTTGCAATGAAGAGTGAACCACCCTGTCCTGTTTTATAGCTTTCTTTAAAGAGAACTGACACGCGACTGACAATAAAAACGCGCAGCGGGACTTGGCTTTTTTATGTGTTTTCAATTTAATCGCCAAACATGAGCTCGACTGACTGCGATGTCCTCCGCGCCATTCCCAACATGACCGCCATCATCGGCAACAGCACATGCTGCAGCTTCACGGACATAGTTACAGGCGGGAGCAGCCTCACCATTCGATGCGGCGACAACGAGACCGTCAAAGGATTGTATGTGCCAAGGCCACCCTTGATCGTATCCACAGTCAACTGCTTGCGCTTACACAACCCTGTTCCGTCCGGCATATCACCCCCTTGCATCACAAACCAGTTCGTACATTGCCGAAGGTCGGGAGTTTGTTCTCAGCGGAGACTTGGCCGTGTTTGGAAGGCTGCGCAGCCTGGAGGTTCTGACACTGCACAGCAACGACTTTAGTGGTGTACTACCGGACATGTCCACTTGGAACAGTCTGACTGCAATGTATGTCGTCTATTGTATCTATGGTTTTGATAATTTTTGGCTGACCTTGCTTCCCAAGTGACTTGAGGAAAATGAACCGTATCACGGGAGGCATTCCAAAGCTTCCGCCAAACTTGAATCAACTGTTCGTTAGATGGTCTTGTGATGTCTTTTTTTTTTTTTGAGTGCTGAATCCTTTAGCAGATATTTGCAACGACTTTCACTGAGTGGATCTCTTCCCACTGTTTACCCGGCATCCATTACTGGAATGTAAGACGCGCGCTTTCTTTTTACCTGAAGATATCCCCAAGCTCAAAAAGAACTGTGCGGTATTAGTCTCATTGAAAGCTGCGGCATCACAGGCGGCATCCCCTCGGAACTCGCCGCCCTCACGATGCTTCCATCGCTGTCGATCCGAAGAAACTCGCTGTCTGGCTCTATTCCGACTGAAATTGGGTTGTTGACGCGGTTATCCACTTTGTGCGTGCAAACGGTTTTTTATGAACACGCCGCTTATTTAAACTCATTCCTTTTCCTTATATCCCAGAGAGTTGGACGGAAACGGATTGACAGGTTCCATCCCAACCGAGCTTGGAAACTTGAAAAATTTGACCATCAGATGGTAACCAGTTCTTAAAACCCTTCAAAATCAAAATATATTAACACTCCCGACGCCCCGCAGCGACTTGAGCAACAACCTTCTGACTGGTTCTATTCCCCCGGGACTGCGAACAAAGGCGCTGGGAGGTCTGTTTGTCGGAAATAATTTACTCGACGGTGATATCCCTCAAGACTTGGCGGCCGAGCCAGAATCGAATCTCGAGTTGAACTGCTTCAATGGGCAGAAAAGAAGGAATCCAAAGTGTCCGGCTACTGCGGCGGGGAAAGGTGGGGATTATTTGCTGCTTGCTGATATAATTTGCATGCGCTCACTTTTTTTTTACTGTTCAAGATTTAACCATTTTCTGGGTCGCTGCTGTTTGTGTTGCATGTGTGCTGTGTCTTATCTTTAGCGTATTCCTGTTTCGAGCGAAGCGGAAAAGGCAAGCGGAATACTTGGACGACCGTCAAAAGAGGTGAAAAACTCGACTTCTCATGCCTCTTTTGTGAAACTCACAGTCTCCAACTTTCCGTTCTCCTTTTTGCAATTTTCAGTTCTCCAAACCCTATGGAAGAACAAGCGCCAACACCAAAATCAGAAACAACTCCAATCACACACACTATTGACGCTGAGTCCGTGATTGAAATTTTAGGGCCAGCCCCCATTGCCAAACCTTCAAAAGAGAGTGACGCAAAGTCGCCAGTCGATGACCACCATTCCATGCTCAATGCGTTCGCAGTACCACATGGAGAGGGACCAATTCAACGACCGACCGAAGCTATCAATATTTCGAAAGCTACTGAAAAAGCGAGGCTTGCTTTTGAGCTTGTGGATCCAAGGGTTTGGTCTGTGGACGAAACAGCGGGATGGGCTGGTACAATTGTTGCCGAGGAAGACCGTGCGAGAGTGTATCAAGCTGTGATTGGTTCGTTGCTAATTGTTGCCCGCTTCTTTTTTTTTGGTAACAAAACGTGGCTAACTATGATCTGGTGTCGCTTTTCTTGTGGCTTACAGAAGAAAGCATTACGGGTGAAATGTTCAGACAAATGACTCGCATGGAGATGTGTGGGAAACTAGGTCTGCCATGGGGTGACGCTGTCAAGCTGCAAGACGCGTTTAATGCGCACTTGAACCGGTTCTTTGGTGACCGACAGCTTCCTCCGCCCGAGTACCAGGAGATGGCTTGAGAATCATTGCCTTGTACATGTTCATTTGCTGGGTTACCCCCACCTTTTTTCTTTGCGTAGAATATAAACAGATGTACTAAAACAGGAGAGACGTTTAATTTTTTTGTTTTACTCATGTTGTTGATCTTTCTGTAAGGTGCTGAACGCATCGAATGATTGAAGCAGCTTCTAAGGTGCATTTGCAAGTAATATGCAAAAAAAAAAGAACAACAACAACTGGCGAAGCGCACACTCAAGCAACAGTATCAATACTGAATAACTTGTACCGAACGCGCTCATATCCCGTCTCGTTAAAGTTGGCGCAGGATCCCTCCCATCCCGCAAACGTGTCAAAGTTGACAAGCAAGAATCCTTCCTGCCCAACCAACAACAAATTATCAAACCCTGCAAAAAAAAAATCTCCTCTCTCGCCCGTAACTAATGAAAACGGGTTCGGCAATGTCATGTTTGCAACTCGAGGAACAACCAGGATCTTGGTGTTTAGTTTGTAGTAAAGAATGATGTTTATTGTCGCGAGAAGCCCTTCCCAAACGAACGCAGGTGTAACGAAACAGAAGGCAGCTGAAGTGACGTTCGTCATGTCATTGTGGATGTGTCCAAGGTAAACGAGCCCAAGCGGCAGACTCACCGGTACGGTCCAGTGGTTCCAGCTGCCAAAAGAAGTCGAGCAGGACTTTGTTTGGCAAGTTGAGCAGATGCATGTGCCTTTGTTTTGAAGTTTCACTGTTTGAAGAGGAAAAAGTTTCCATAAAAACGAAGAGAATCCGCGCATGAAAACACATTCCACATCGTACACTTCTCGTAACGAGAGAGTCAACCTGCCAATATTTATTTACGTCCCCGAGCAACGGAAACCTGCGACCCAACATCACTGCCACTGACACTGCGCAGCAGTCTTTCCACTCAAAAATGCTCGCAACATTCTGACGAAACCAAACAGAAGCCACCGAGTCGTCCATCCCGTTACTCACATTTACCACTCCAGCTCCTCGAACGTGGTCCATCGAAATCACGACCCCCCTTCATCCTGTGAGAACGCACCGGCTCCATAACTTCCAGACCTGACGAGGTTTTCCCGTCTCGCAATTGCATTATCGTTCATGTTTCAGAATGTTTCGAGGGAATTGCGTCGTCAGAGACCCATTCTTCTGGAGCGTTGGTATTGTTTCCTTTGCGACAACTCCAGATCCCAAATATAAACAACAAAGAATCAACCATGTCGCATGCGCGGAGTGCTACAGTCAACTAACGCCATCGTCAGCTGGGAAAATAGTCGTTCAACTTCTCTTTACTTTAAAAAAACAAATCGTAATGTCTAACAGCACAGAAACAACCACCCAGTCACCTCCCCCTCCTACAACATCCATCCATCCCCAACCCATGAATACGAGACGCCAAGAGAACCAGCTCCGACAACATACGGGTAAAGGTCTCCTCCCATCTAACTAGCAAACAAAAAAAAAAAAGGAAGACAATCATTAAAAAAAAAAATAAAAAAATAAAGCTATTTCACACACAGACATCTAGCTATGACTGGGGGCCGGCCCTTGGTTGTTGAAGAAATGGTACTGCCCGTTTGCATCATAATATCCCGGGTACTGGGCTGTGTTTGCGGTAGGAGGGTACACGTAGGCCTGTTGTGGCTGCTGGGGTTGCAGCGGTTGCATCTGTTGCGGGACAACATACTGCGCATACACTTGTTGCTGCTGTAGCTGTTGCTGCTGTGGCTGTTGCTGCTGTGGCTGTTGCTGCTGTGGCTGTTGCTGTTGCTGAGAATGACCGGCCGCATACACTTGACTCATGACAACAGACTGCTGCTCCTGATGATGAGAAATAGGATCGGCAGCATTACCACCCCTTGCCAGAGTCTCTGCCGCCTCCCTCTCCAATGCCGTCAAGCCCACTGGCTGTGCACTGTTCCAAGCCGAAGAGGGACCGTCCTTCTTTGGCGGGCGTGGAGCAGACGTGAACGCCACTGGGTACGTATGAGAAATAGTGCTAAGCCGTGCAAGCCGTTGTTTACGACGCTCGGCGCGGCTACGGTGTCGAAACACGCCAAATACAATGGCAGCAAGTACAATGACTCCAACGGCGATTCCGACGCCCATCCCTACGCTGCTGCCTCCACCTCCTGCGTTGTTTGAGTCTGATTGAGAGTTTGCGGGAGTGTTTGATGTCGATGCGGTTGGAGATATGGACTGTTCTGTGCGGGTGGCTGTTGTTGGTTTGGATGTGGTTGTTTGGGTGGTTGGAGCGTTGCTCGTGGATGTCTGGGAGGCGCTTGTCCGTGCAGATGATGATGTGCGGGCAGCGCCAGAAGTGATTGCAGGTGAGCGCAGGCGGATCGTGTCTGAGACTGCAGACTGTGGGCTGCAGTTGGGTTGTGTGGGTGGACAGATGGAGAAGTCGGCGGTGACGCTTGTCTCAAAGATTGCAGCGCCTCCGGCGGCATCGATGCCATTGAGGGGTCCTGTGCATGAGATGGAGTAGCATCGGAGCGAGATGAGGCCCATGCCGTCTGGACAGTTCTTGTTGGCGGGGCCCATCTGGCCAGTGGCAGTGCAGATGGGGGCTAGTCCAGTCTCGGTGGTGAAGCTAGCCTGCACATTCGTTGCGCGCGAGGACAGACGCAGGAGATAGATGCTGTCGAGCCACAGCGTCGCCGTGACGAGCCCGTCTGGAGTCTGGGAGACTGTCACGAAGTCTGTCATTGGGAAGTGCTTGGCGTTAAATTAGTTCTGGGAATAAATTGCATTTGCATTTTATCACCCAACGGGCACTTTAGTAACGCTGTTTACGTGTTGGATATAACGATAAATGCTTTATTATAGAATGCTGGATGTGGAGAGGAGCTACTCTCAGTTCAAGTGGTAGTTGCCCTGCTAGTCGTAGTAGCCAGAGTACTTGTCATTCGCTCTTGCTGGAACCCTGGGCACGGGCGCAGCGGCACTGGGTATGTTGGGATTCGGCACGTATCCCTGGTGAAGGTGTCCAGCTTTCCGTCCCAAACTGTAGGTAGCTGCAAGTCCAAGTATGGATGTTGGGCTCTCGTTGCTTGGAGACATTGCCGGTGGGCCAGGAATAAGGATTGGACCAGGCGCCCCACGCATGTACCGCACTTGTCCAGCTGGAAGATTTTGAAGTCTGACTTGTTTGGTAGAGACAGAGATTACCGCGTTGGGTTCAATTGTTGATCCCTCATTTTCAGACATTGTCAAAGCGGCGGTGCTGGTATTTTGGAGATGTGTTTGCTTCTGGAATTCTTGGCTCAATTCTGGCGCAGTTGGACCTTGAAAAGCGTCATTCTTGCTTGTGGAACCCTTCCGTCTTGCAATGCCTGAACTCTGTCCCCTTTCCTCAGCGTCCACATCTACATCCAAAGCAGCAGCAGCCCTTCTCTTCAAGAACAAGTGAACACCCACAGCAATGGCTACAAGCACTACCAAAGCAGGCACAATAATCAGAGCCAAATTCGGCGCCTGATCATTCCCCTTTGTGCTGACAATGCCACTACCACCACCCACCACAGAGGCAACCATATTCGGTCCCGTGCTGGTCGCCGTCGACGATGCCACATTTTTGACACCTTCCATCTGCGTAACATCACTCGTCGAACTCTTTTCCTTGGCACCAGCAGCACTCGTCGTGATATCATTCGTCGTGATGGCAGCACTCGTAGTCGTTGCACCCGTGATCACTGTCCCAGCAGCAGCAACAACCATACCACTACTCGCCGCTCCCAACCTCTTTACAACGCGTACAACCGCCCCATCCGCAACCCCACACTCATCCACACTCATGGCCGTGCTCGGACAAACACTAAACACGGCCTTCACAGTCTCCGAAACCGCAGACATCGTCGGCCCAGGCATACTCTGGCATGAAACACGCATACACGTACTTCCTCCCAATTCCATTGGACACGTGTCCCATAACACTGGGCCAACCGTTGCGCGTGCGGAACACAGCGGTGCGGTGTCTCCCGTGTCGCTGGAAAATGTGACGCTCACTGTGAAGGAGGATTGCATTTGCTGTTTTTGTTGTTGTTGCTGATCGCGTGTCGTTGTGTTGTTGAAGAGGGTCGATGGAAGAGAGGAAATGTACTTGTCGTTGAGAATGAGTGTTGCTGTGATGGTGCCGTCTGCGAATTGGGATGCTGTGACGAGCGAGTTCATTATTTGGTTGTAGGTTGTTGGGTGAGATGGGGTATCTTTTTTTTTTCGAATTAGTTTTGTGTTTGTTGGTTGGGGAGGAAGAACATGCCCAAATAAATGAATCAAATTTTTCCAACTCCGTCTTTCTCTCTCATCGCGCACAACGAACAACAACAGCCCAAAAAAGGCAATGAAAAAAGGAGAGAAAGACGAGGCACGATCCCGTTTGTTTGTTTCATTGGCCCTGAAACGAGGAAATTTCTGCTGTTTTTGTTTTTGGGAAATGATTTTGAGAGCACTTAAACTTGGCTCGTTGAATTGATGTCATTGTGTGTCAAGTTGGGCGTTGCCAGTCGATGAACGCTGTTTGGATCAAAACTGCACCATTTCATAGTCACGCACAACAAAGTGCGCCAGTTCAAATCATGCCCAAATTTTTTCCATATTCAGACAAACAAAACGCGCATTTTTTAAAACAAGGCGCGCCGAAATCAAAGAAACCAAAGCTCACGGGAACACATACCCCGTCCGCGTAACATTCAACAAACTGCCAATATTATTCACCACGGCATCCCTCGTCTGCAACTGTCCCGGAACACCGCCCAAAAAGTTGCTCTCAATAAACCGCACAAGACTCGCCGGCTCCATCTGCACATGAGAAATGTAATTTTCAAGCACATGGTGTCCCACAGCGACAAACGGGATCCGCGGGCCGTACGGCTGGTTATCAATGGGGCTATTCGCGGGTGGACTCACACTATCGCGGAACCCGCCCGATTCATCTGGAACAAGGATAATCAGCGTGTTTTGCTTATACTTGTCGGATTTGAGGATCGAGTCAATGATGGCCGAGTTGAAATCTTCTCCGGCAGAGATTGTGCTCACGAGAGGGTGTTCTGAACGTGTTCCGAGGGCTTTGATGTATGACACGGCGGGCAGTTGTCCGTTTTGGACGTCTTTTTGGAACAGGGAAAAGTCTTTGAAGTAGGATTCCTTGTTGGGTGAGTTGCGGACGCTGGGGTAGTATTCAAACGGGTTGTCGCTGGGGTCGTAGTTGTTTGGGTAGCATTGGAGGAACGGTGGGTCAAACGAGAAATCTTCCGCGTAAAAGGTCCAAGAAACGCTGCACTGGTTGAGCAAGTCGGCCTGGGAAAAAAAAAAAAAAAAGAAACCGGGAGATCAATTTCAACAAGAAAAACAAGAAAAACAAAATAAACACCACTCACAATCATTGGGTCCTTGTACGACTTTCTGGAAGCAGTGAAAAAGTTGTAACAGTCGCTGGCTTCGGGTACAGCGCTGTTGTCCTGAAAGACATACGCGCCGCGCGCAAAGTACATGTCATTCATGGACGACTGACCAGCGGCGGCTTGGAAAAAGTTGTCGGCCATGGCGTACTGCTGAGCCCACGCCCAGTACTTTGAAGCACTGCCCGGAGTGCCATCGGCGGCAGCGTAGTTGTAATCAGCACTGCCGGAGCAACCACCGGCCTTGATGAATTTGTCCATCTTGCCGCCATTCATTTCGCAAATCTCGCTGGTAGAAAGATGATCGCGATCATTTGCCTTGTTTGAAGCGTCGTCCAGTTTCTGTGGTTTGACGCCGCCAACGCTTGGGGTGATTGCCGCGCAGCATTTGCGGCCTTCGTTGCAGGTTGGGAAGGTTCCTGGCGCAGCTTGGCAGTAGTTTCCAAAGTACGAATCAAACGAATGGTTCTCTGACACAATCATAATCACGTGCTCGATGGAGGAAGCGGGTTTTGCGCGACATTCTGTCTTGGCGGCAGTGACAGTGATTTGCACACTGGCCGTGCAATCGTATCCATTGTCTTTGCAGTAGTACGCGCTGTAGACGCCGGGAGTGGATGGAGCTTTGACGGAGATGCTTCCCGTTGCTGGGGGCGACACGCCTTGTTTGATTTGAGTGCCGTAGGTGTATTGCCACGAGTCTGAGATGTAACTGCTTTTGGAGGGGACGCCGGATGTTGTGAATGTGATCCAGTCGTTCTTGCTGGCCATGTCGGCGCCGGTCCATGCGTAGCGAAGGAAGCCGCCTGCAACGACGGTTGGGGCGGATGCAGTGAGTTTCATTGCGGAAACTTGGAATGAGACGCTGGCGGGGCAGTCGTATCCCGCGTTGCGGCAGAAGAAGACGGTGTATTGGCCGGGGGATGAGGGCGCAGAGAGAGCCAGACTGCCGGCGGACAAGGTTGGGTTTGAGCTCTTGCTGTCTGTGCCGTGAGTGTATTTCCAGCCGGACATGTAGTTTGTCCATGAGGGAGTGGAGGAAGCAGTGATGCACAGCCAGTCGTTCTTGTCTGAGGTGGCAGCGTCGGACCAGGAGATGTAGAGGGGCGCGCCAGCGGAGAGCAGCGAGCTAGCGAGAGAGACGGAGACCATTGATGTAGTTGTAGTTGTAGGTCGTTGTAGTTGTTGTTGTTGTTGTTGTTGTTGTCTAAGTTGTTGTTCTAAGCAAGTTCTTGTTTAGGGTTGCTCAGCCAATTTGTACAAACGCGCTGATCTGAATTTGTTATTGCTTGGCTGTGATTTAATCAATTGGACTGTGATCAAATTGGATCACGTGATGCGCATTGCAATGACTGCACATGGGTGAGTGTGTGGGAGTGGCGTCTCGTCTGTGGCAATGTGGCGTGCTTCATGAGCCGCACTCTTCTCTTTGTGGATGTGGCGTGTCTGTTACAAACACAAAACGTGTCTGCACTGCCAATTAATTAATGCGTGGCCAGAAGATGTCATGTCTTGTGACTGAAAAGGCATGCATCCATGCATGCATGCACTTGTGCAACCACCTGTTGCTGATTTCCGATAAGCGCGCGAGTATTATTATTATTTATTTATTTAATTATTATTTATTAACTTATTATTATTTATTTTTATTTACACTTTGGAGATAAACTTGCACTTGCAAGAAATGGAAAACAAATACATCACAATTCTCCCCACAAAAGAATCATCCTCACACACGCACGCTGCTGCTGGGATCGTTATACAGCCGATACACCCCATACTCATCAAAGTACCCTTGCCGCTCAACTTGCATCTTCACCTTCACTGCCTGTCTCCGAACTTTCAAATACAGTGACATTGCCACCACTCCCAACACAACCAACACGGCCCCTACCACCACCGCAATTACTGCTGGTTCAAACCCAACATGGCTGCTTACTCTTTTCCCTGAAATGGTTGAATTGGAATTTGCTTCTCCGTTTCCCATCATGGAATCCACTTTGCGATTTGAAGAAGAGTCTCCCGGCTGCTGCTGCTGCTGTTGAGATCCAGAACCAGACTGAGAAATCGATGTGGGTGCCACAAGCTCTGGCATCACAACAGCTGCTGCACCAATAAACACCAAATGATTCGACTTGACAACCTGCACCCCCGAACACAACAAGGACGTCAAAGAACAAACTTGGTACCGTGCACCCAGCTGATAATTCCCTTGTGGAAATCTGATGGGCACCTTGACGCTGCATTGCGTCACAATGCACATTGTGCTGTTGTTGTCGAATGGAACGTTTGGTGGACACGCTACTGCCGGCGCGGTTGAGTTTGTTGATGCGCATGCTTTTACGGATGTTTGGTCCGAGTTTGTGAGTGTTGCTGTGAATTGCATGTAGAAGCCTTGTTTCAAGGATGGCGTGTACAGGAGTGGTGTGAGGCTGTCGCGTCCTGGGAGGTATACGGAGTCTGCCGTTGATAAGCTGAGATATGCCATGTTTTGTTTGTTGTAAGTGTTTTTTTCTTTGTTTCTTTTTTCTGAAGAGGAAGAGATTGACAGGCTTTCCCGATCAGATGGATTGTGTGTGTTCGTGTGTGTGGGGGCGTGTGTGTTTATGAAGAATTTCTGGGACCTTTTTTGTTGATTTCATTCATTTTGTTTTTTGTCAGGAAACGAACGACTGGGCCTTTTTGTTTGTGCTTGCGCTTCCGTTTCATTCCGAGGCAGCTCTTGTGTCGTCCAGTCCAGTCCAGTCCAGTCGGTGGATGTGGAAGTGGAAGTGAAGCTGCAGATGCAGCAATGGCAGG
Source organism: Chytriomyces confervae (assembly GCA_006535975.1). Lineage (NCBI taxonomy): Eukaryota > Fungi > Chytridiomycota > Chytridiomycetes > Chytridiales > Chytriomycetaceae > Chytriomyces > Chytriomyces confervae. The sequence goes on along the minus strand of QEAP01000421.1, from coordinate 11,849 downwards.
GGTGGAGAGAGCGCGGAGTGTGCTTCTTGCTGGGTGTGTGCGTGTACAGTGGCATAATGACAAACTTGTTATTACTTTCTGTTTGCTGCAGCAGCAACAACGCGCAATGGAAAACGCAGTCTGTCTGTCTCTGCCGCCCATTGGTCGCCCAACATGAGCATAGCATGGCTCAGCTGTGCGCCACAACACACGCAAGTGCGGGCGCAAAACAGTCCGCAGGCGCACATGCTTAAATTATCGGTTGGCGGCTTTGTGTAACCACTCAAACTACTCTAAAATTGTTGAATTGCTGCATTTTTCAAATAAGTTGTACGGCGGCCGCCAATCAAAAGTCATTCAACAACAAGAACAACAAGAACAACAAGAACAACAACAACAACTACAACAACCAACAACAACAAACAACAACAACATGAGCTTCAGTTTGCTGACTGTCGTGCAGCAGAGCGACGGCGCCATCAACACGCTCGGGTACTTTGACGCTGCCTTCGCTGTCCAGGCTGCGCAGGGACTCAGGAACTCCATCGTCAACGTCGCATTCAAAGTCAACAACGGGAACGCTCTCTGCAGCGCAACTGCCAGTCTCGATCCAGGCGCCGCCACGGGTATGCATTTGCTTCGTTGTTTCTGCTGTACCTTCTCACTCTCCATCTCAGTTGCTTGCCCTGTCACGATGGGACACCCTCCCAACACTCAGTGCGTCGTGGCCCAGTGTCGCAACGCCCCAGACGCTGTTCCAAGGGGCTCTCAGTTCTATCTCATCATGGACTGGGGCGTGTGCAGATCGGACACGCCCGCTGTCACGTGCCGGCAGTGGTCAGAAAACGTGCTCGTCTCGTTCAACCGGCTGTCCAGCGTTCAATCATCATCAACATTGCCATCATCAGCGCTGCCCACGTCAACTGCAGTTGGAGACAACAAGAGCTCATTGTCGACGAATGGTGACACATCCAATTCAAACTCTGGACAGCAGCAGCAACAGCAGCAACCGCAAAAGGGCGCGGCACAGGACAACTCTGTCGCAATCACTGTCCCGATTGTATCCGTTGTTGCCATTGCAGCTGGCGTATTTCTTTTCATAAAGTACCGCAACTTGCATCGAGCCAAAAAGCGGCTGCAACAAACTGATTTGGCGGCTGTATTCCAATCCCTCAACAACACGGTTCCTTCTTCTTCAACTTCAAAGCCCGTCTTGCCGTCGTCCAGCAATGCGCGCTCGAACCAGTCCATCATGTCGGCTGCCCCACTCATCAAAGGCAAAAGCGGCACATCCGTGCACTCGTCGTCCGTCAGTGCTCGGTCCAATGCAACTCTCGAACAAACGCCGGCGTATTTGGACGATGAATCGGATGCGGGCACGGTCTCGTCCTTTGGCGCAGTTGATCACGTTCAGTTTGGACAGACTGCCAATGTAACCCCGTCTGTTTATCAATCCCCGAACAATATTAGTCCGTTTGGTAATTTTTCTTTTTTTATTCCGTTTCCTCAAATCAAAACCTTTGTTATAACTTTATAAAAAAAAAACAGCAAACTACGCGTACCCACCGCCCGTGTCTACTACCACTCCCGACGCAAGAACACAGCAGCAACCTCAATATCCAGGCTACTACGACCAGCATGGAAACTATTACTTTTTTGCCACACCGTCATCTGTCCCGGTAATACCCTTCCCCGTCGTGCCATCATCTGTCTCGTCTGCTGCTGCTGCTGTTGGACAAGTGGTGCCACCTGTTCCTGCGCCATCGATCCCGTTGCCACCGAGTCCGGTGACTTCGTCAAATCGAAGACTGCCTGACGAAGGTGCGGGAGATCGGAAATGAGAGACGGTGTGTGTGTGTGTGAATTGGGGAATGTTGGTCCCATAGTGTAGTAGTTATTTTGTTTTTTGAGGGGGGAGAGTAACAAAAAAGTAAAGATAGATGTACGTATAAGGACAGTATTGCATTTTGTGGGGGGTGGTGGGTGTTGGTGTTTTCGCACCGAAAAGTAAAACCAAAAAAAAAAAAAAAATGAGCACACCTCCACGCCCACAAGTCCAAACAATCGCACCCATCCGCGTCGCCAGCCTCACCCGCACAATCGACACCTTCCGCGCACAAGGAGCCATGTGGACCGACCTCCTCGCGTTCCTCAAACAACACAACATCCAAGCAGCCGGGCCACGCCAGGCGATTGTGCATTCATGCAACGCGCCAGACATTGTTGTTGAGATCTGTGTGCCGATTTCGGAGAACGTGGAGATGCCTGTGAATAACCAAGGTGTGCGCGCGTACACGTTGGAAGGGATTAAGGCTGTGGTGGGTGAGCTTGTGGGGCCCATGCAGAACGTGTCCGAGGTTCATGAGGCTGTGGCGCGGTGGGCGAGAGAGCACAAGTTTGCAGTAACGGGCCCGGTGCGTGAGGTGTATAAGCGTATTCCGATGGGTGAAGAAGGGGCGGAGGATGTTGGATGGGATCTTGTGGAGGTGGAAGTGCAGCTTCCCATTTGAATTGCTTTTATCTCTTTTCTTGGTTTCCCTTTTTGGATGAATGACATGGCTGGGTTGCTTGTTGTTTGTTGGGTGTGCATGAATGCCCAAATAAAAACACGCTGTAAAATAAACGAAACAAAAGACGTAATAAATAAAAACAAAAGATGATAATAAGAAGATAAATAGCGCAAATAAACACCATTCATTTTACACAGCGAAAGCGTAAATAAAAAACAACGAGAAAATCTCATCCAGGCGTCATTTGTATTTACTAAATTTTACTTTTTGTGAGGCAGGAATCGAGGCGCTGTCCGAAAAAAGTAATTGCCGCAAAAGACATTCTTCATTCATTGCCCACCTTTGCATCCCTCCCTCACTCACTCCAACAACACCTGCAATCCTGACAACGAGCATGACCTCCCCAAGCACCTGCTTCCCACTCACTGGCTCCACTGCATGTCCCGATCTGGCCGGTCACAGTTGAGTGACCCTTGCGTGCGAGCTCATGGCCCTCCTTACCACCAGTACTAACCTTCCTTCTCCCCACTCAACCAGGCATCGTGGCAACATCGCAGATCAGCAACCTCGCCTCCTTCGACACATATGTGCTTCAGAGCATGGACAACTCGGAGGCCTTCATCAACGGCTTCCAAAACACATACGGCTGCCCCGGATTCAAAGGCCGTGGCCTGCGTTTCCATCAATCGCTCATGTGCAACTACTTTGTCTCGTTTTCAATGAACCAGTGCACATCAGAGACAAAAGCCATGCCTGCGTATAAGCCGTTATGCCAGAGCTCATGCTTTGCACACATCAATTCAGTCTTTGCAGCCTTCTCGGACCCGAAAGTCTGTACTCAGTCTCCAACCCCGCAACAGCAGCAATCCCGCACCGTCTTCATGACATCCATTCCGGATGCCGGGAAAGCTGGGAAATCTGTCGCAAACACAAACGTTTACTACGACTCTTGTTACTCCATGTTTACCAGCAACGACACAAACACATGTTCCCAAGGTCTCGTATCTGACCTCAATAATGCAGGATTCCTCCAATCTGCGGATGCTGCTGATTTCTGTTCAACTTCCTCGTTGAATTCCATTGACAAGTCGATATGCTCGAATATGGGCAAAACCGCCGCAATCTCGGCAGCAGGTACAAACGGTGCAACAGGAAGTCCATCCGGCGTCTCGGGACTCGCTGGACAATTGACACCCATGATTGGCTTGAACCTTCCCATCACACGTTCTCAAAAACTGGCGCTCGTCCTCCCCGCCAGAGACGCGCCTTGGATCATTAGCGGGTTTGCATGGTTTGCAATGATGCTTGGAATGCTTGTATGGATTTTGTTCCTGAAATTCAAAAACTGGAACAACGTGTCTACAATGGCTGTGCAACCGGAGGGCATGTCGCAGTTACCTGAACGGTACAAGCAAATGAATGAACCTGAGGAATTGTACAAGGTTGGAACGATTGCGCGTGGTCGTGCCACGTTGCGGCGTCAAGCTGGTGGCACCGATTCGCGCCCCAAAGAGCGGAAAAGCGTGTTTGAAAGCATCTTTGGCGGCGGTGTTCGTGGAAAAAGTGGAGACAGTGCGTATGCACCTCCTGCCAAAGACGAGCAACGACGTGGAAACAATGACGATGATGCGCGACGCAACACGTTTGCCGATTCGGAATATCAAAGCAACTTTGACGAAACGAGCAACTACGATCGAGACCAGAGCGCGTATGCTCCCAGCAACTATGACGATGATGGGCAGACGGATGGTGGAAGTTATATGCCTGAAGATGAAGGACTGTTTGTCAAGATGCAAGTTGTTGAAGCGTATGAGGCGCAGCAGTCGGATGAGCTTTCTTTGAGTTATGGAGAGATTCTGATTATCCAAGAAACGTATGATGATGGATGGGCGTCTGCGCAGAAGGAGTCGACAGGTGCAATTGGTGCTGTACCGCTATCTTGCCTTGCAGATATTGGGGAGAGAAGGCCAATGAGTTTCCGGCGCCGATCAGGAATCTCGCAGCGCGCGTCGTCCTATGTTGACCGTCGTTAAGTCACAAGCAACCAACCAACCAAAAACAAGTCAAAAAATAATCGCTTTTGAGTCTCTGTGCATTTCCCCCAAAAAAGTTTGCTGCTCATCGCCATCTTTTATTCGTACAACCCCCCTCAAATTTCCAACCCATCCATCCATCCACATTACGGCATTTCTTGAACCCTTTTGTAATTCACGGAAAAAAGCACCAACCTCCCTTAATTCTCTGACAATGACTATTTTTTTCCCCACATTTAACAAGTTTTCCTGGCATTTGTTTCCTTTTCTCTTCTGGGAAGGTCGTTGACTGTTTTGACTCTCGCTGGATCTGAAGTTTTAAAACCGTCATGGCACACTCCAGGAAACCAAAACCAAAATAAAAACTGTCTGATGCATGCATGCAAGCACTTGAACACTAGGAGGAACTGAGACATACTTGTTTTTTTTTCTAAATCGCGTTTATTTTTTTATTCATCTTCCCAAATAAACAAAAAACAACTCTTCCTCTCTCTTCTTTTTTGTGTGTGTGTGTGTGTTTTTTTTCACACCTGGTTCAGTTTCTTCCAGTTGACGATACTTTTAAACACATGTTCCAACACGTGCCGGGCGTCTCGTTCCTCAGACTCCAATTTATCATTCACGCCCAAGATTTCTCCGCATTCGCGAATGTAATATTCCAAGTCGTCGTCGTTGCCTGCGTGTGTTTGTTGTATAAGACACACAACATGCTGGTCCAAAAAATCTTGATCAAAACTTTACATTTGTTGGTTAGCTGTGCAAGCCGCACACGCTCCGATGCGAAATGTTCATCTAAATCAAATAAATCGAGGGATGGCGGCGGTAGTTCTCGAAGTGCTGGTGGGAACACGGCTGGTTGTAGCGGAGGTAGCGGCGTTTCAAACTGAGGGTTTTTTTTTTTTTTTAGCAAGGTGAAAGGGGAATACAAAATAATATGAATATAAAGTACCTGCGGCTGGATTAGACTCAAGGGTTCTTGTTTCAGTCGAAGTTCCTGTTTTTTTTTTTCAAGTATGTGTGTGAGTTTGTAAAACTCAACTGAACAAAGAACATTTGACGTGCGCACCTCATATAAATTGATCGCCTCAGGAACTAACGATGTGTCAAAGTTGAACAATTTGACATCAAACAATGTTGTAAAGTCTTTTGGTACATCTTCGCTTTCCTATAGTTTTTTTTTGGCAGAAGGAGTCAGCAGAAGCTTGAAATAAAAAAAAATATATATTATAATAAAAAAAAACCTGCAAACAGCATCTCAAATTCTCGGCAAGTTTTGCCGTATCGGGTAAATAATGATAATCCGAGATATCTGGCTCATTCGCATCAATCGGGTTCAACACAATCTTATCCGTTGTCAGCAGCTGCACAATCACATCAAACAGTTTCCCATTCTCTTCCTTGTCAATATACGCGTCGCTGAACATGTATCCGGATCCAACGACTATAATTTTGCCTTTTCCTTTTGGATGAATGTATGCAGCTGCGACGGGTCGGTTTAACGGATATGAAACTGTTCCGGTTGAGAGGAGAGGGATGGATGGTTTTTGTACTGTGAGCGATGCGCCGTATGGATACACAAAGCTGAGTCTGGTGTTTTGTTTTTTTTGGAGAATAATCAAAGGGTTGAATAATGCGCGTGGGGAGATTTAAATATTCATTTTTTTACCCGGTGTGGTTTTTGTGATCATGTTGGCCCAAGTCTCCGCCAATCATCCCACCGGGTCGGTTTGATGCTGGTACGTTGGCTTTTTTCCCGGCGGCTCGGTTGATTTCGCGGTTCAGAATCCCGTTCGAAACAAAGACTTCCTTTGGATGAAAGTATTTGTAAAATACCGTCCGTGTCACAGAATCTGAGTAAAGAAAAAAGGTGAATTTCGAGGAGATGAAAGGACTTGGCCATCTTCGTGAATGGTGAAGAAAGACAAAAGTGTAGTTGTACCTGAATTGACCATCATTCCGTACTCCTCAAGGAGGTAGTTGAAGTTGGTGTTGTACTCTGATTCGCCGCCCTCGCCGGCCAAATATAAAATCGATCCGCCCTTTTCCAGAAAGGTTTTGAGCGCACCAAACTTTTTGTAAAAATATGAGTTTAGATTCAGAAATCGCGTTTGTGAAAATGCGCCGGACCTCAGACATTGAAAACTTTTCCCGAGGAGCGCCGAAAATTAAAAGAGACGCTTCGTTGACTTTCGAATAGTTCATTTCTTCCTTGTTTCTGTTAAGAAAGTATACAAACAAATGAGACACTTGAATGCGAATGATATCAAGGAATACTAAATCACAAAATCCAAAACTCACAGCCCAATCTTGAATGCATTTCTCAGCCGTCTCTGCAGACTCTTTAATCCGTTATTCGGCGTAAACGACTCCTTTTTAGAAATGTTGAACAAAATTGTCGGTGCCGCAGCTTTTGAACCCGTCGAGTACGTCGCAGTCGCCGACGAAACGTCATACTCGCGGTCCTCGCGACTATCTGCGCGTCCGCGGTCTTTATCGCGATACTCGCGGTCTTTATCACGGTCACGGTCTTTGCTGGCGTCGCTGCGGTCTTTACGCTGCGGAGGCACAGGTGACGCGTTTGGGTCTGCCGCCGCTGCGACGTAGTTTGTGCGCTGTGCGAGTGAGTGCAATGAACTTGCGCTGTTTGTTTGAATGCTTGTTTGCAGTGGCACTGATGCGGGGGTGGGGTTGGTGGGGTTGGTGGTGCCTGTTTTGTACTTGTTGATGACGTTCTTGGCGCCGCCTGTCGATGAGGACGACGCGGAAGCGGTCGAGCTTGTTTTCCCCTCAGAGAGCATCATTGTGTATTTGTGTATTTTGTGTAATATATTATTCAGATCTATCGCGGTTGAAAACGCTTTATTTTTGTTTTGGATTGTCAGAATTTTCCAAAGTTGCAATGAACCCAAGCAAGCAGTCATGCCCGCCCGTGGAGTTGACAGTGTGTGCGTTCTTCGTGTTCTTGGTTCATTTGATGTAATTCAGGCGACTGACTGAATAGAACTGTGGCTGCCAGTCAAACAACGCACTGTCGTTGAACACTGAGCAGGGTTCGACACCGTCATGTTCAACTCCGCTTTTTGACTTAAAAGAACGCTCGCACTTGTCGCAAGAAACAGAAAGTCACATCCAAACACACACATCCACAAAATGCAGACCAAGAGTTTCTTCTGGCGCGCCGTTTCTTTATTAGGCAACAGACATGCCATCCAGTCAGCCACAGACCCATCAACCAGCGCAGCATCAGCTGCAGTACCCATCATCTCCGACGCATGCAGCGCTCTAGTCAACCCCTCCATCAACAGTCCATCTACTTCTGTCGTCATTGCCGACGCAGCCGCCGTCGAAGCCTGCTACAAGCTGTTCCCAGTAACTCCCGCCGACCGCCGACAACAGACAGACGCTCTGAAAGGCTACTTCAACGTGTATCCATACAAGGACGTTGTCACCGACTCCAAAGCACCATTCTACGAGATGCACTTTGACCTCTTTGCCGCTCTGGACGCAATTGCAACAAACGATGCCATCACGGACGAGTTTTCTCTTGAGATGAACATTGTTGATACCCTGGCCAGGCTGCAGGACGGTCATGTCTCGTATACTCCGCAATGTTTCAATGCGTTTGTGTTTATGCAGCCGTTTGATCTTATGCCTGTTTACAAGTCGGTGGACGGTGGGATTGAGATTATGGTTGCAGACCTTGCTGCGGACGAGCTGGCAGCGGGTAGCGCCATCTATTCCTCGTTCTGGAAGAACGCGTTTGGGGGCAGAGCACCTTCGGACTTTCGTGGTGCCAAGGTTGTCTCGTTGAATGGACAGGACCCAGTCGTGAGTGTTCAATTTTTTTGACAAGGTTCAACACTGACATCTGACTTCCCTTCAACAGGACTTTTTGCAAGCGTTTGCCGACAAATACAACGGCATTGGTCATGCGCCTGAAGCGAGATTCAACTCGCTGTTTCCGTCATACAACTGGCCCAAAATTGACGAGCCAATTCTGTCTTCCTTCTCAGTCCATGCCTACCCCACCACTCCCATCAGCTATGTCTTTGAGCTGGAAGACAAGTCGACCGTCAGCGTCACTTTCGAATGGGTTGGAATCATGACACCTGGCCACAAATCAACAACGTTTGCTGGCGGTGCGCAGTCTTACTACAAGGACCACTGCTCCACGTTTGCCCACAAGACCGCCTCCCATCACCATTTCTCAACAAGACGCGACAAGAACCTGTTTGCGTACCATAAATCTTCAAGCTTGCAGCGTGATGCTGCCGACTCGTCACATGGAGTTGCCAACATTGCTGAGCCAACGCATCAGGATGTGAATGGAGCTTTCTTTATGCTCGCGGATGGAAACACTGGTGTCTGGATGATGTCCACGTTTGATCCTTTGGACGGATCTGAAGCCGGTCTCGAGAAATGGGTTCGAAACATCACGGTTGGACTGTTGTCTCTGGAAGAACAAGGCGCAAAGCGACTCATCATCGATCTTTCAAACAATGGCGGTGGTTTTGTCTGCTATGGATGGGGTGTCCTCAACTACCTGTTCCCAAATGCAAACTTGGATCACCTTCACTACACGTTCCGTATGACTGACAAACTGGCGGACCTTCTCATGAGCAACAATGAAACAGCTGAATTTATGGTTGGAGGTGAAACACTTGACCGCAAGCCCATCACGGATTACTGGAACCAAATTATTGAACCTGGAATCCAGCTGCCAGGTTTCACTCAGCAATACTCCAACTACTTTCTCAACGGATGCCCCAAACTCACTGGTCTTAAACCCTTGAAAAATGGTTGGCAAGCAAAAGACATTCTCCTTGTTTCCAACGGTGTCTGTGGCAGTACCTGTGCTCAGGTCACCACCATCATGCGAAATCAGCTTGGTGTTCGTGCAGTCACGTACGGTGGTGGTCGTACCCATGCGGCACCGCTAAACCAGCAACCCAACTTTGACCCAACTTCATTCGCTGCTGGTGATGTCATTTCCTTCACAGACACGCTTGACTTTTTCGACAGCAAGAAGGGTCCACAGCGGATCGGAGACAGTCCCAATGAAAATGCTGAATCCAAGCTTCTCCCCGTCAAGTTCAAGTTCCCACTCAAGGGTGGACAGATGCCATTCTGGACGAGCATGAGCACGCATAGCAAGCACCCCGATGCTCCTATTGAATGGATTGTGGATCCAAGCGAGTTTTACTTGCGAGATGTGTTGCTGAATGATCCCAAGACGGTGTGGGATGGGATTCTGAAGAACAAGTTTTTTGACGCGCCGTTTCAGGCGAAAGCAAAGCACGCGTCCTTTGGGGTGGGCAGGTATACAGCAAAACAGGTGGATCAGGCTGCTCAAGTGAAGACGGGGGGGAAGTTGAGTCAATTTTTTAAGCATCCAGTTGCGGGAGTTCATCGACAAGGTCGAAAGTGATTTTTTGAGACTTGTACCACCGTCTCTTTGTTTTATTATCATAATGCATGCATGCTGGTAACGTGTTGTGTTGCGAGTATTTAAGTAAAAGAACTTTCAGCGATAAAAACAAATGGTTTAATTTTGCGTGCACACTTTTACGCCAGAATTGGGACGGCAGTTTCAATGAGATATTCCCACACACGGCTCTGGATTTTATCCACCGTCTCACATGTGCGCGGAAGTTCCACCACATCCCCATCGGTTGTCTCGACAATACCGATTGGAAGTATCAGTCGAAACGAACCTAAACAAAGAAAGGTTGTCAGAACTTCAAATCAAAAATACATTGGAACATGCAAGCGTCAACAAATACTTGTAATAAACGCCCCCTTCCACGCACGCACATCCTTCCTTTGTGGAAACTCATACCGAAACGGTATCCCAAGCTCTTCACAAACGTTCGCAACTGTGTCAAGTATCGTGCCACCAAGGACAAACTGTTTCGGTGCTGTAATGACGGCGGGTGTACCGTCTTCCAAGGCAATCACGGCAAAAAAGTTGGACGTCATTCCTTCGTATAAATTCCCATGCAGATCAGTGAGAATGAGGTCATTTACGCCGTCGCGTAATTTTGAAGCAATGAGTTTGCGATCGCTGATGTATGTGTTGCTTCAGTTTCAAGTAGGAAGAAGGAGGACACTAACAAAACCCATTTCGAGTCCTTCACTGATGGCGTAGGACGTGGTGCGCCGTGGATCAGAACGGTACACGGTTTTGGAGGGTATGGTGAGCAAATCTGAGGCTCCATGTGAATCAAAATTGTTTGTGACGTGGACTGGAAAGGGGTTCCAATCAGCCTTTTCATGATCACGCGAATCCTCAGCATCGAACGATACGCACCGACGACTTTGGGATCATGATTGTCGTGCGGACCTCATCCAAGTCTTGGAGAAGGTGTGCTGAGTGGGCAACGTACTGAGGCAGCGCAATCTCAATACACCGCTTCAATGCCACTTCAAACGAAGAAAAAGTGAACAGATCCAAGCGCATTTCTCCGCCAGTACGTTCCTGGTTCACGGCAACGGGATCGAGCGTGTATGGTGGCATTGAGTTGCTCCAATCCAGATCACAATACGAATTGAAAAGGCGTTTTGCATGTTTGTTGAAATTGATGATGCTCTTTTTGCTCGTTGTTCGCATGGCTGTGTACGCGCCTTTTTGATGATCGCTGTGTTAGTTTATACTTTGCTTCAAGCCGGGTGGGGGGACACTAAACTGCGTGGATGCGCCTCCATGAACTCCTTCACGCTTCTTCCTGTCTGTGTCCATGAGACGTCGCTGTCGGTGATCGGTCCAAGTGTGTGATCTTTGATCGCGAGCGTTGCTGTGAACTCCATCTTTTGTTTGCCCGAATATTTTTACTTTACTCCCGATAAAATAAATTAGAGCAAAAAAAAAAAAAAAAGGATGGGTCGGCGCAAGAACAAATTCCAACCTCTCCCAGGTGCGCATTGGAAGCAATCCAGCTTCATGAACGAAGCCATGGAACTAATAAGCCATACTTCCCACAACAGTGGATGATCCGACTCATCCA
>QEAP01000420.1:303-21772 GCA_006535975.1 Chytriomyces confervae | reverse complement strand
CAGCAGCAGCAGCAGCGGCAACGGCAGCAGGAGCAGCGACGGCAGCAGCAGCAGGTGCGGCAGCTCCAGCAGCGGCAGGCGCAGCAGCAATATTCACTTGAACACACGATCCAAATCCACGACCTGCATTCTTGACTTGCACAAGACAATTCTGGCACGGCGTGTTTGGGACAACGACTTGCATTGGGTTGGGACCGACTTGAGCACCCTGGTTTCCGTTGGTTCCTGGGACTTGTTGCGTAATGTTCATGGGAGTTCCGTTTTTGAATGTACCAGCGCCGGTGGGGTCAAGGGTGGCAGTGACGGGGCCGGCGCCGTCACCGTTGAGGGTAAAGTACATCATTGTGACGGTTGTGCCGGCGACCCAGTTGACTGTGGCGGGGCCAGCGGGGATTTGAGCGCCTCTACCGCATGTGTTGCCTGTTTTTTTTGGAAGAAAAATTTGGTTAGATGTGCGGACTTTTTTTTTTTTTTTGGACCATACCAACGGCTTTGAAGTTTCTGTTGGTTGGGTTTGCTGGGACGGGACCCGTGATTGGGACTGGGTCAGAGATTCCACCGTGAGCGGCAGCGATTGAGGCAAGGACTGGAAGCAGGGCAAAGATGGTCTTGAACATTTTTGTTTTGTTGTTTGGGATGTGAATGCAGAATGCGAGGTCGCTGTGTTTTTGGAAGGGGGCAGCAGCCCGGGTCTTTTTATGTCTCTTTGGACCATGAATGAACAAAAGAGGCGCGCTTGCTTCATGACTTGTGCGACAAGGTTTGTTATTGGTATGAATGGAATTCTGAATTTTTTTTTTTTTTGTTCATTGCGACCACTTTTTTGTCCATTTTGTGGGGAAAGCGAGAGTGAATGAATGAGTAATCCTCGTCGTATTCGATCTGTGGGCACTTGGTCATTCATTCATTGTGAATGGATGGATGGACTGCTTCTCAGTCGGACATATCTCCATGTCCGATATTCGTCACACGTGCATCGAAACGCCACGTGTCCAAATGTGATCCTGGCACAACCGGCTCTTTGCTTGGCTTGTTGCGACGACACTGCTGTCATGGAGGGAGAACCAGAGAGAAGTAAAGAGAAAAGCAAAGCGAGCGCATCCGTTGTTGGAGTTCTTTTGCTGCAGCAGGGCAGACTCGTCTCTCTGAATCAAATACTGAAAAAGAAACAAAAAGACCCAATCAAAAGCCATCTCCATAAATTGTTGATTAAAATATCCAAGCCCACAATTGGACATAAAAATTTTGAAGAAGAGGAATCCCAAACAACCCTTCCCACATTCCACACATTCAACACAAACAACGCAGAGAATGATCGCAACCACGTTCCTCAAACACCACCTGCTTCTTCTGCTGGCTGTCGCGCTGCACTCACTCGTCGGCGCCAGTCCCGTTCCAGGCGGCGGCAAACCCGCTCCGCCAAAGAACACCGCATCCTCGCTGAAGCAGCTGTGGAAGTCGCAAGGAAACAAGCATCCAACCGTCTTTATCCACGGCCTGCTTGGCTGGGGCGAGTCACGCAAGTTGCTCGGCATCATCAACTACTGGGGAGGAGCCACACAGAACTTGCTCGACATGCTGCGAGGACAGGGTCACACGGTTGTTGCCCCCAACGTCGGCCCTTTGTCGAGTTGCTGGGAACGTGCGTGTGAGGCTTTTGCGCAAATGACTGGGACTACGACGGATTATGGTGTCGATCGGAGCACCCGCTTCAACCATGCGCGCTTTGGCAAGGATCATTCTGGGAAGGCGCTTGTTCCGGGCTTTGCGGCAAACTTTGCATCGCCCAGTTCGCCCGTTGTCAAGGTCAATTTGGTGGGTCATTCTCTCGGCGGACCGACTGCACGCACGCTGGCACATCTTTTGGCGTATGGTTCGCAGGCTGAGATGGATGCTTGCGCCAAACGCGGTGTTGTCTGCTCTCCGCTGTTTTGGACCAACAAGACCCAGTCGTACGTCACGGGAGTCTTTGCCATGTCCGGTGTGCACCAAGGAAGCGTTGTTGATGATTACCTCCAAGCATCGAATGGCCGTGTGCAGTTCATCAAGACTCTCTTTAGTGCCCTCGTCGGGTTCAACAACCTAAACAACCTGGACATTTGGGACTTGCAGCTGGGCCACCACGGACTGAACCAGAACAGCGGCGAAATGTTTGTGGACTTTCTGGACCGCGTCTGCAAAAGCGCGTGGTTCCTGTCCAACACCAACGCACTGTTTGATCTGAACGTAGCAAACCAGGAGCATCCGCTTCTGTCATATGTCAAGAATGCCCCAGAAACAGTCTACTTTTCCACGGCGGGCGTCACAACAAACTATCTGCTCGGGGTTTCATTGGCGCAAATCTCGACAAACTTGTTTCTTGCTCCGTTTGCGAATCTGATTGGAACCTACTCAAACTCGAGTCTCACGGTGTTGAACACATACTCTAAACGTGACTGGCGCCAGAACGACGGACTCGTCATGCTTGCTTCCTCGCGCGGTCCTCGATCCGGGTACATGGATTTCAATCTGGACATGGACTCGGACAATGAATCCGGGTTGGTACAGTCGGCGCCGACTGCAATGCCAGTAAGAGGCACGTACAACTATGTTGGAGAGTGGGAGGGTGCGGACCATTTGGATATGGTTGCAATCTTTGATTTGGTGCCTGGGTTGAGAACCAAGTTTTATCGCAACTTGATGCGGGTTTTGAGTTCGTTGCCGTGAGATGGACTTTTTTTGGCGTGATGTAATTTTGGAGTGTGTGTGTTTTGGTGTTTGAATCTTGTTTGATGTTGAGATGGAAGAATGAATGCTGTGTAGAATAAAGCAGAGACAGAAATGGGGTGTTTAGAGAGAATATGCATTGATCCCCATCGATCGATTTATTACAAAAGGAGCCCTCGCTCTGCTCTGGCCAATATTGGTGGCACCTTGTTTTATTCTTGTTGTTGCATGTTGCTCAGGTGATCCCCCGATCTTGTGGAACGCACATCTCGTCAACTGAACACAAGAAGGGGGAATCAGGCAGCGTTGATATGGTTGTTGCTCTGCTGATGTGGAGAGTGTGTGTTTACAGTCAGGCAACAGCAGCTTTGTTGTTTTTGTTGTTGTTGTTGTTGTTGTTGTTGTTGGTTGTTTGGGGGGGTGCTTCAGTCGTTGATTGCGGCTTGTTGATTCCTGGGGGTCCCATGTGCGTTTCTTGGAGTGGCGCTGTTTGCATCAAAGCATCATGCGCTGGCCAGTTGCCCAGTTGGGAGCAGTTTAGGCAGTGCGGAAAAGGCGGTGCACAGTCCGCACAGTTCTGCATGTTTTTGTATGGTTCAGGAATCACCAAAGCCGCATTTGAGCAATATAATCCAATCCAATACATTTAACAGGTGAAATAATCCGTGATAAATTTAGGAGATTACCACCTTTGAATTTCTGATGCAGACAAACAACGAATAACAATCACATTGACACGCAGTTCGTTGTTGCAATCAGTCGAAGCAGCACATTGACAGCATTGGCGCCATTGTTTGTATGCACACACATTCCACAACAAACAACGCATCGACAATCTTCAATCTCTATTACAAATCCCATCTCCCTTTTTAATCTGAATAAAAATTCAGGAACTCGCTCAACCCGATCTTTGGCAAAACATTTAAACGCCCTTTTTCCGCAGCCAGATATCCATCCATCCATCCATCCATCCATCTACACCAACTGCACACCTACATACACCTACATACATCCCATGCACTACCACATCTGGATCGCCGCCCTGCTGCACCTGCATTGGGTCCTGACCGTGGCCGCCGTCCCAGTCCCAGTCCCAGTCCCAGTCCCAGTCCCAGGCGGAGGCAGTCCCAAGCCATCCCCACAACAACCAGACAAGGCCAGCTCCCTTGCAAAACTATGGAACACCCAGGGCAACAAACACCCAACCGTCTTTATCCACGGACTCGCCGGATGGGGCGAAGTCAAGCCTCTGCTTGGCGCCATCAATTACTGGGGCGGACTCAACACGAACCTTCTCGAC
Organism: Chytriomyces confervae; assembly: GCA_006535975.1. Lineage (NCBI taxonomy): Eukaryota > Fungi > Chytridiomycota > Chytridiomycetes > Chytridiales > Chytriomycetaceae > Chytriomyces > Chytriomyces confervae. The sequence goes on along the minus strand of QEAP01000420.1, from coordinate 17,766 downwards.
ATGTTGCGGAACCAAGGACATACCGTTGTTGCCCCCAATGTGGGCCCTTTGTCGTCCAACTGGGAGCGGGCGTGTGAGGTCTTTGCCCAGTTGACAGGCAGTCTCACGGACTATGGTGTTGCACGCGCAGCACAGTTCAACCATGCTCGGTTTGGTGATAATCACACCGGAAACGCCATGTTGCCAAGTTTTGCGCAAAATTTCAAAACTGGCGCTAACAATCTTGTCAAGATTAACATTGTTGGGCATTCTCTCGGAGGTCCAACTTCGAGGACGTTGACGCATTTGTTGCGGTATGGATCTGCTGATGAGATGGCTGCTTGCGTAAAGGCCGGTGTTGTCTGCTCGCCGCTGTTTTGGACCAACAAGACGCAGACCTACGTGAATGGAGTCTTTGCAATCTCTGGGACACACCAGGGCAGTGTTGTGGATGACTTTCTGCAGGCTACCGGTGGCCGCAAACAGCTGGTCAAGGCCTTGTTCAAAGGCGTTGTGGCAATCAACAACTTTAAAAACCTTGGAATTTGGAACTTGCAACTGGGACACCACGGCCTGGGACCCAAGAAGGGCGAAGAGTTTGGCGACTTTCTCGACCGCATCTGCGACAGTGACTGGTACCTGTCCAAATCCAATGCCTTCTTTGATCTCAGCGTGGCGAACCAGGCCGACCCTCTGCTATCCTACGTCCGAAACGTTCCTGAAACTACATACTTTTCTGTCGCCGGAGTCACTACAAACTCGCTGCTCGGCGTCTCGCTGCCGCAAATCTCAACCTTGATTGTGCTGTCTCCCTTTGCGACCATCATTGGCACGTACAGCAATTCCAGGCTGTCTGCCCTGTGGCGATACACGCAGTCGGATTGGCGCCAGAATGACGGTTTGGTGATGGTGGCTTCTTCGCGAGGTCCTGTCGACGGGTTCCAGTCGTATGATATGGATCTGGTTTCCTCTGATAGCCGCTCTTTGATCAACTCTGCTCCTACTAGTGCGCCAAAGAAGGGTACCTACAACTATGTGGGTGAGCTAAGTCACACGGATCATGCTGCAATCATTGGATGGTTTGACATTGACACTAGGAAGGTGGAGAAGATATATACGAACATTATGCAAGTGTTGTCATCGCTTTCTGCCTAAGTGTGCGGGGGGCCTGGTTGGTGCTGTGAAGGAGCCTTGTCGGAACAGATAGATGGATGGTGTTGTTGGTAGATATTCACATTGTTGAACCCTGTTTATTGAGTAAAAAAAAAGAGTATTTCTGTCTTTTATGTAAAAAAATATAAACAAAAAAAAAATGGGGCATAGCCACCGGCATGGCGGAGACTGCTGCGAGACGGAAGAAGCCACGGTCGTGCAGCTGCCGCCGACATCCTCAGTCGCAGATGAAGAAGGTGTTCCTTGCGGATCGTGCTGCTCTCCAAACCTCACCCGTCACCCCCGTTTCAACTGCATCTCTCTCTCGCACAGCTCTCGACCAATTCCAAGCAGCAATGCACGGAGCAATTCAACGCGTGGCGCATCTTATCGAAACTGGCGCGGATGTGAATGCGTTTGATAAAGAGAACTGTACGGCGTTGCATTGGGCTGCGATTGTGAGTTTTTTATTTTATTTTTTTGTTTTGTTGGTTTCATGTTTGCGATTGGAACTCACCCGCCCTCCCGCTGACCTGGGGTGCCCCATTTTAAAAAGAACAATCGAGTCTCTGTTGCGAAGCTGTTGATTGAAAAAGGCGCTACCATCGATGTTATTGGAGGTGACCTGTTGTCGACACCGCTACAGTGGGCTGCGAGGTGACAATGGCTCCGTTGTTTATTTTTTTCAACAACTTGTAACGTGATTACTCATGCATGCCCCCCCCCCCCCCCCCTTTTGGCAAAATATCCAAAAAAAAAATTATGAAGGAGCGGCCAGATTCAAATGACAACCTTCCTCATCAAGAAAGGAGCCGACCCAAACATTTACGATAAGCAAGGATACAATGCATTGCATCTAGCTGCCCACGCGGGTCACTCCATGATGATTGTGTATCTGATTACGACTGGAATGGATGTGGACTGTTTGGACACGATGGGTCGCACCAGTTTAATGTGGTCGGCGTATCAAGGCAATTCGGAGGAATCTATGAAGGTGTTGATTTCGCAGGGTGCTGTCTTGGATCGTGTGGATTCGACGGGGATGACGGCGTTGCATTGGGCGGTAAAGTGTTTTTGATTTATTTGTACTCGCGGCGCCCTTTTTTGGTTCTGACTGGTTGTGTTTGAATTTTTTGAATTTCAAGGTTGTCTCGAATCATATGAAATTTGCCAAAATCTTGATCGAAGCCGGCGCAATGGTCGATGTAAAAGATCCACAAGGAAAAACTCCCGGAGACTGGGCAAAAGAACGCGGAAGTTACCCGACCTACGAAGCTGCAGTCCGAGCAAAAGAGGGAAAAGCCAAAGAGCCATTCAGCCCAATGGTGCGAAATCGAATCATTTACGCCTTACCGTTTCTAGAAATCCCGATGGTGCTGTTTTTGTTTGATACCTTGCCGTGGTTCGTTGCTATCCCTGCCGTCATTATCTTGGTCGGGTTGATTACGGTCTATTTCACGGTGCGGTATTTGCTGAGGAAGGGTGCTAGTACGAAAATTGTCGAAACGCCGTTTAGTACGAGTATTCCGCAGGCGTCTATATTTTATGCAGGAGTGTTTTGGCTCCAGATATTACCAGGTTTTGAAAAACTGGTTTGCTTTTTTTGCAAAACTTTTGTGCAAAATAGCTGACGTCGTCTGCATTTCCCTTTTTCTTTTCTTTTTTTTTTGTGCAGCAACTGGGTTCATGTACCTCAGACATCTCATGTTCCTCGTTTGCTTTCCATTGACTTTGTATTTATTCTACAACACCAACACAACCGATCCGGGATATTTGCGCAAAGCGTCTGTTGCGGAGGGGGAACATAAAGAAACCATTATAGCTCTTGCGGAAGATGGAACTTTAAGCGCGAGGACATATTGTACCACTTGTGCTGTGAGTGTACCCCCCTTTTTTTTTNNTGATGCGAAAAAAAAAAAAACTAGATTCGTAGACCGCTTCGAAGCAAACACTGTAAAATCTGCGATCGATGCGTTTCAAAGGTTATTGTGTTTGTCTTGGATTCAAACTTGCCGTTTATTAACTGTCATTTCATAAAAAAGTTTGACCATCATTGCCCTTGGACCATGAATTGCGGTAATGTGTTTGCTTGTATATAGTTTTGGTGGGGGTGCAAACTGACGCGTGTGTGCGTTGTTTTTTTTCCGCAGTGGGTGAGAATAACCACCGAATGTTCATGTCGTTCGTGGCAATGATGCCAATCACCATGTTCATATTGCTTTCCATCGTGTATCAATGTAAGAAGCGCAAAACTTTTTTTTTTTGACGCGCACATTGCGTTTCAAAAAAAAAAAAAAAGGTGCTCCTGACACACCACCACACATTCCACTTTCACAGACTTTGCCGTCTCAGTTCCTGCAAGCCAACCCATCTCTCCAACGTGTTTCCTGCCATACGAAATCTGCCAAGCGTTTGCATTCGACACGAAACTCGTAATCTTTTCCATCTGGACGTTTTTCAACTCGCTGTGGATCACGTTTTTACTTGGATCACAGTCGTACCAAATTGCTGTATCATTGACAACGAATGAAATGGTGAATTGGCATCGGTTTTCGTATCTGGTGAATCCGGAGGATGCAGACTTGCCGCCGTATCGGAAACGCAAGTTGAATCAGTTTGATGCGGGTCTTGTGCGTAATTGCGCAGACTTTTGGAAGATTGGTGCGATTGGTGCGAGTGGGGATATGAAAAAGGGTGGAGGGTGGAAGCAGATGTATGTTGTTGGACCCAAGTACGAGAAGGTGATGGAGGCGTGAGAGAGAGAGAGAGAGAGAGAGATGGAATTAAGTCTGGGCATTTTTTTGTGTGTTTGGATTTTTTGTGCTCGTGTTACTCTTTTTTCAAAAACAACAAGCGCGGGGGTTGTGCTTAAGTGAAGAATATGAGACGGTCATTATCTATTTACAACATGAGGCACGTTGAGAAAAGTACCAGGGCCCCTTGCCTGTAAAATCCGGGATTGTGCGTTGCGATGGTGCAATTTTGTAAGCCTGAAATCGCGCAATCATTTTTATTTTTTGAGAGGCTGCCGCCTATTTAAAGCCAACCATTTCCCTGCCCAAAAAAACAACACTCACCAACCTATTCCAAATCCAAAAAAACTCACACGCAATGAGCTACACGCAAAAGCCCCCGACCCAACAGCAAGAAATCCGCGCTGCCGTCTCCTTGGCCTTCAAAAACTTGCCCAGAAGCAGTGCAAACCACTTGTACAGCATCTTTCCCATCCTCAACTGGATCCGCAGATATAACCTGCAGTGGTTCATTGGAGACGTGATTGCTGGAGTGACTGTTGGTCTGATTGCAATCCCGCAGGTTGGAAAAGAATGTGGTGCTTGGTTCGTGCGTTTCATTGACCTTGCGTTTTGTGTGTCTTTTTCAGGGCATCTCGTACTCGGCCAAGCTTGCGGGTCTGCCTGCGCAGTTTGGACTGTACACCGCGTTTTTGGGAGCGTTCATTTACACGTTCTTTGCAACTTCGAAAGGTGAGAGCATCGCGTCATTTTTCTGTTGTTTAATCACAGCTTGTAAATCATGACAAAACAATTTTACACTAAAAAAATTGACCAGACGTGACGATCGGCGCAACGGCAGTTCTGTCGCTCATTGTCGGACAGCAGCTTGCGATCTACGCGCCGAAAGCTTCTCCGACCGAGCTGGTCGTCTTCTCGGCAACGCTTGCGTTCTGGACCGGCGTTTTTGAACTCATCATTGGTGTGCTGCGTATTGGAACCATCGTTGATTTTGTGCCTGTTCCGGTCATTGCTGGTGAGTTGCACACCGCCATTTGTCTAGATTGCTTTTCTTGTTGGCTGATGTCGAACTTTTCCAGGTTTCACGTCTGGTGCTGGTATTCAGATTATTATTCAACAGACACCAGGTCTTTTGGGAGTAAAGGGAGTCAACACCAACAATGCTCCTTACCTTGTCATCGGTGACTTTTTCACTGCCGTTTCCAAAGGAGGAGCAAACGGCGTGTCGCAGTGGGATGCCATCTTTGGTCTCAGTTCTTTGGCGCTGCTACTGCTCATCAAGTTTGGAACGCAGATTGGACAGAAAAAGTACCCGTGGCTCAAATTTGTCGGGTTCCTCAGAAACGCGATTGTTTTGATTATCTTTACCGGCATTTCGTACGGCGTCAAGGACAACAAGGCCATCAACATCAACATTGTCAAGAATATCCCGTACGGCTTGTCTGGCATTCTACAGGCAAACTACACCCTGCCGTACGCGTCCACGGTCATGCAGGCCCTTCCCGCTGTCTTGATTGTTGCCATCTTGGAGCACATCGCCGTGTCAAAGACGTATGGACGTGTGAACGGATACGCTGTGGACCCAAACCAAGAAATCACGGCTTTGGGTCTGACCAACATCTTTGGTTCCTTTGTCGGTGCTATCCCCGCAACTGGATCTTTCTCTCGCTCAGCTATTAAGTCAGCCTCCGGTGTGCGCAGTCCCATTGCATCGTTCATCACTGCTCTTGTTGTGATTACCGCGCTCTTCACCATCACTAGCACTCTCTACTATATCCCAAGTGCGACTTTGTCGGCCATTGTCGCGACAGCAATCTCTGAGCTGGTCAACTTTAATGTAGTGAAGCCATCGTGGGAGGTTGAAGTTCTTGACTTTATCGGGTTCTGGATTGCGTTCTGGGTCGTGTTTTTTGCTTCGATCGAAATTGCCATTTTTGCGTCGGTTGGCTTCTCGGTCCTTGTCCTTCTTATTCGCATTGCTCGGCCTAAAGTGACGGTGCTTTCGCGCGCGTCGGACGGAACTTGGCTTGACTCTGAGACTGCGAAATACTACGGAAACGTGTCTGGTGTCACTGCCGCACCCGAGGGAATCCTTGTGTTCAAGATTGACGAATCCCTCGCGTACCCAAACTCTGGATTCTTCCTGTCCAAACTCAACGAAGCCATCTTCAACCGCTTCATTTACACGGGCCCATCCCTTAGCAACAGTGAGAAGCTGTGGTGTGACGATTCTGAAGAGCGTGCGGCCAAACGTGAGAAGAGTGACGATGCCTTGATCCTCCCACCCCTCAAAGCCATCGTGTTTGATTTCTCTGCTGCGAGTAGAGTTGATTTTACTGGGCTTCAAGCGTTCCTGGATGCAAAGGCTGATACAAAGCGCTTCACGGGCCGGGACGTGCCTTTCCACTTTGCCTATGTGCGGCCACAGCAGATTAACGTGCTGCTACGTGTGAATAGGGACAGTGCAACCAGCTTGGACCCGACTCCTGCGCTGCCAAAGGACAGCAACAATGTGCTGGTCAACTTGTTCAAGAAGAAGGCTGTTGAAGAGAACACGGACGAGAAAGACCAGTTGCGGTTCTTCCATGGTACCGTTGATGCTGCAGTGAGGGCCGCGGAGGCTGAGACGGTTGAAGTTGTTTAGATTTGATGTCGCCTGTGTGTTTTTCTTTTTCCCCTTCAAAACATGATTATTCTACAAATATGGTAAAGGCTTATTGGCAGTAAAGTGGCTGCCAGGGTCAAATAAACTGAATGCTCTCATACGCGCTATGCTCTTTTTTGGGTGTATTTCTTCTGGAAGACTTGACGTGCCAGTTGGGGCGTGCCTGCGCGTTGTAAGTCCTCAGAAACACAGGATTTATTAGTAATTTGAATGTATTTATAATTCAAAAAAAAACTTGAACAGCCTTTGCGTGAATCATCGAAAGCTTCAGAAAAAAGCAAAAGGCAACCAAACAAGAACATGAGCGCAATCGCAAAAGGAATCAGCGGCAAGCACCGCATTGCTGTCATTGGCAGTGGCTGGGGCGGCTTCCGTCTCATCCAAGGTATCGACACGCGCAAGTTTGACGTGACGGTCGTGTCCCCCAGGAACCATTTCGTATTCACCCCGCTGCTTGCGAGCACAGCGGTTGGGACGTTGGAGTTCCGCTGTGTGACGGAGGTAATATTTGTGTTCTGTTTGATCTGTTCGAGAGACGAACTGAACACACTCCACAAACCCACAACTGGTTGCAACTTCTCACAAATGATTTCAAAAAATAAACACAGCCCGTCAAACGAACACGCGTGGAACTGTACGAGGCAAAATGCGAGGGCATCGATCTTGTCAACCGAACTCTTAATTGCGCATCCACGCTGGACGGATTCGGGCCTGACAAATTCTCGGTGCCGTTCGACTCGCTCGTGATCACAGCCGGCGCTGTTTCAAACACGTTTGGCATCCCCGGTGTCAAGGAACACGCGCTATTTTTAAAAGATGTGAGCGATGCTCGGAAGATTAGGAGCAAGATCATGGAGTGTTTTGAACATGCTTCGCAGCCGAATGTCTCGGATGATGTTGGTATCTTTGAGTGCTATGTTTTTGCGTGTGGACTCATGAGATTTTATTTAATTTTTGTGTTGCGCAGGAGCGAGCAAAGTTGTTGCATTTTGCTGTTGTCGGAGGAGGACCGACGGGCGTTGAATTCATGGCCGAGCGTGAGGAACCCCCCAATTTCATTTGCTTTTTTGCGTGTAGGAGACTGGCTTTAACAAAGATTTTTCAAATCCCCAGTGCATGACTTTATCACCGAAGACATTCTGAAGTTGTACCCTTCGCTCAAACCGTTCGTGTCCATGACCATCTACGACGTTGGAAAATCAATCCTCGGATCCTTTGATGCAAAACTCGGATCCTACGCGCGTGAGCGCTTCATGCGTAAAGGAATCTCGCTGCGACTTGGAGAAGCCGTGTCCGCTGTTCATCAAACCCATTTTACTCTCAGCGGCGGAGCGCGCATTGATTATGGACTGCTTGTCTGGTCAACGGGTGTTGGGCCTGTTGAGCTTATTAAAGAGATGACAACGGGTGAACGCGCGTTCGCTGCGAGGGATCCTACTATGGGGAGGTTGGTGACGGATGAGTTTTGTCGCGTTTTGGGGAAAGATGGGGTGACTCCGTTGACGGGGGTGTATGCGCTGGGAGATTGTGCTACGATTAAAGAGCGGGCGTTGCCGTGCACGGCGCAGGTTGCAAATCAAAAGGGTGTGTGGATGTACAAGGCCTTGAACAGGGCTGTTAAGGATCCGTCGGACATTGCGCCTAAATTTGAGGATGCTGGCGTGACGCCCTTTCAATACAACCACATGGGTTCCTTGGGTGAGTTTTTTCTTTTTCTTTTTCGTTCTTGTCTGGGTATCATCATACTCACATCATATTTCGATTTCCATCAATTCCATCATATTCCCACTACGCAGCCTATATTGGAAAGTGGCGGGCCATTGTTGACATGAAAGATCCGACAACTCCCGAAGCCGCCGGAAAAGCTGAACCCAACCCTCTCCAAAACGCCCTTCAGTTCACACCAAACACTGGCGTTGGTGCGTGGCTCTTTTGGCGGAGTGCCTACTTCACAATGAGTGTGAGCACGAAAAACAAGATTCAAATCCCAATGTTCTGGATCCTTACCTGGATCTTTGGACGCGATATTTCTAGAATCAAGTGAAAAGAGAGGTCTGAGTTCTGCCATTCATTTTTTGGTGCAGGCTACACTGCATCCCATCCCGCGTTTTCCGTTTTTCATTTCCTGTTCTTTCTGAGGCTTCATATCCCGTGTTTTCAATAATGAACAACAGATGCAACTCTGTATGCAAAATGTCCAACGAATTTTAATAACTTAAATAATATGTATCAAACGATAAGTCAAGGTCTGTCAAATGCGCAGACAAAAAAGCGCGAGCGCAGCCAAGAAAAAAAAAACGCGGTCTCTTGTTTCTAACCAACGGAAACGGTCTGATTGCCTTGTGGAGAAGGGTTTTTGATGTCGTGGATGAAACGCTGACGGTACCGTTCCATCAAATCTTGATGCGTGGAACTCAGTTCTTTGACGTATTTTGATGGTTTCCTAACGCATCCGCCGCCAGGAAAGAAATCAAACCATTGTGTGCCATCTCCGTCAAAATCGAGTGATACGTGAGTGAAAGTTGCGAAATGGTTGGCGAAATCGTTTGTCGCGTAGCGATCCTTGAGTACACCGCCTAGGGTTTTTTTTGGTATTCAAAGTTTTTTGTGTGAAAAGTTGAGGAAGAGGGGGGTGGGGGGCAAAAAAAGCTGTCATGCTGATACCTCCATTCCACCAAAACAATTCCCTCTTTTCATCCAGTTGTAGTATAAAAGCGCTGCAAACAATTTCAACGCCATTTTTTTTATCATTCTCCTCTCCCTCTCGCCACGTCCCAATCGCGCCTCCGTAAGGTCCGTTGAATTGGTACGGCACGCGCAGCAATTCGCTTGCAAACCAAAAGCTTTCCTTGTCGCCATGCGTTTTGCCGTATAAGACACCCTTTTCTTGAGGCACTGAATTCATTTTTGATGCCAAGAGGAGTGAAAAGAGGACACCGGTGTTGGACTTGTCGAGGACGAGGAAACCGCTGTCTAGCTCGTGCGTTTCAACGAGTGGCCGGGTTCTGGCGTTTGGGAAGCCAAGGGTGCTGCCGTATCTAGTGCAAAAGAGAAGCAATAACAATAAGAGCCAAGAAATGAAAGAAAAAGAACAAGCAAATCACCTTGACAAGTGTTTATGGATTTCGTTCAAAAAGTCCGGCCCTTTCATTCCGCTCTCCTCTCTTAAATAGCGATCGTGGAAGAACAGTTGCCCGGTCCGCTTGAACGCGGTGCTCTCCAAAGCATGCAGGGGACTTTTGAAAAACAGGGCATCCGCGTCTATAAACAACACAGTTCGAAATGGCGCAGCAAGAATTGCAAAAGGTTTCATGGAATATCCGCGGTCCTGAAGCTTGGTTTGGGTTGGGAAAATTTGTGTCAGATCTACCGCCTTGACATTTTCCATGGCATTGAAAGCATCCGTCAACGTCGTGTTCATGTCTTGCTCACCGCCGTAAAAGACGTGTATGGGTAATTTGATGTCAAACTCTTTCCGCAGGGATAAGATCTGATGCATGATCAGGTAATAATGCCGGCTTCCACCGGTGATGGCGATTCCGACAGAGTCGCTCGAATTTTTGAAAAAGGTTTGCATGTCTGAGAGAGTTTCAAACGGGGGATTGATCCATGGATATAGCGTGTTGGTCTGAACAGCGACTGCGCTTTTGAGTTGCTCTTTCAGCGCGGCGGTTCGATTTTTTGCCGAGGTATTTTCGGTAAATGAATCCGCAGCGATGGCGTCCAGTCCTGAGTGCGGCAATTCGTTCAAGACCCGGTACGCGATGAACAAGGATCGGGCCCGGCGAGCCAGCATCGAAAAGTTCTTCCTGTCATAAACGGTGTCATTTTGAAGAGTCTGCGAGAAGGCGTTGACAATGGTCCAAGTGTCGGTCAAGTTGAAATGCCCGTTTGGAATCTGTTGCAACGAACCGCCGAATATGTTTCTGAATGCAAGGAGCATTAAGGAGGAGAATACATGTAGGAGAAGTGGAGGTGTGGACTCACTCGTCCTTCGCGCCCAGTTCTCCGTTCAGATAGTCGATCAATCGAATCTGGGCAAGATCGACAGCGGCGAGGTCATACTGTGGCGTCTCTACGCCTGTGCTGGTGGAATTCACATCTGTTGCAGCAGCAGTCGTAGAGAGGACGCCGGTTTGGGATGCATGCGCTGGCACCACAGTGTCGATCCCTTGTTCCAGGGCGGCAGATGTTGTCAGGTGCTGCTGAGGAGTAGTATCCGACAGGCGGTTGTTGGTGAAGGCATGAATCAGATGCGGATGCGCGCTCCCGCCTGGATTGACAGCAAAGACAACGACGAGACTGATGGTCACGAACAGCACTGCGGCATAGATGGCGGCCAGGAACGAGGCGGTGCGTGCTGTGGAGGGTTTGGACTCTGTCTCCATTTGAGTGGCCAGTGCAAGAGATTGAAAGACGGAATAAATATTATATTTTATAACACAAGCTCATAAAGGGCGTGAAATCTTTGTGAGTCCGCGTACTCAGCCAGGTTCCCTCTGATCTGCAGCACTGAGAAGGCATCCGGTGCTCTGTTGTCGGATCGTGTTGTCCGAAAGAAGGTTCGGGAGAATAACAGCGATTCCCTTCAACTTTGCGAGCGTGCAGACTCATGCTCACATGCGGCTCTTTGTTATAATACTCACAGCTACTTTTTGTGTGGTCAACGCCAGCGACGAGGTCTGTTTCATGTTCGCGTAAATTGTTGGCGGAAAAAAAAGATCCATTTTTAACTCCGTCTCTCAGCATCGAAAACAAGTCATCGAAAACACACATCATGTTGAGCAACCGCAACAGCAGGGTATCTCTCGTCGGAGCCCCAGTACAGTCCGCGCCGGAGAACATTGACATGGACGAAGGCGCTTCGAAGCTGTCCGTCATATGGACCATTCTCAAGAAACTTGGGGTACGTGTACGTTCATGCGGCTGGGGTTCAGTTCTAACAGACGGCCTTAGACCAGCGACGTATCGTCTGTTCGCATGTCCCTCCCCGCAAATCTGATGGAGCCACGTTCGAATTTGGAGGTGACTTCAAATCCCAGTTTTGACATGGCAACGAAACCCTCATCATTTCAAATCCACCGTGTCACCCATACCTTCAGTTCTGGAACTACAACGACCGCCCGGACTATTTTATATCCCTTTCGGACAGCCTGGATCCTGCTGAGCGCATGCTGCATGTCCTACGCTGGTTCCTGTGCAAAGACACAAAGTGGAAGGCACAGCACCCACAGCTCCGCAAGCCTTACCAACCAGTCCTGGGTGAATTCCTCCAATGCGAGTGGTCTGTTCCGAACGAGTCGGCACCAACGTTTCACCAATCAACCAGCTCTGGCGCCAACAGCGCAAAGACTCCGCGAGCTTCGATCGAGGGCACCGATGTTGATGCAGCGTCCCTCGCAGCAACGCTTGTCACGCCGGAAACCGAACAAGTCACCATCTCTTGCATCTCTGAACAGCTCGTACACAGCCCATCTGTGTCCGCATTTTATTACGAATGCAAAGAGCGTGGCGGCATTTCTGCCCGTGGCGTTGATCATGTCACTGCCAAATTTACCGGAACTGCCGTCAAAATTGGACCCGGCGAATTCAACCACGGCGTGTACGTGAATTTGAACAAGTGGGGCGAGGAGTATAACTGCAGCTTTCCTTGGGCGTCGGTGGCAGGATGGATTTCAGGAAACCCGTACATCACCGTCAGCGATGTCACAACAGTTGTGTGCGAAAAGTCCAAGCTAAAATGTATCCTATTGTACAAGGACGAACCTTTCTTTGGGGCACCCAAGTTTGCGGTGGAGGGGAAAATCTTTCGATACGATCCCGAGCTGGACCGAACGAAGCCTGTCAAAGATTTGAAAAAGATTGACGACGCAGATGTGGTTGCGACAATCTGGGGACAGTGGAACGGGAAAATATATGCAAAGCTGAACGGACAGCAAGAAGGGTTGTTGCTTGATCTGCAAGCGAGCGAGACTGCCGTGATGAGGACACCGCCGATTGACGAACAAGCCGAAAACGAATCTCGCCGAATTTGGGAGCACGTATCGAATGCCATCCATGCAAAAGACTTTGCCCAGGCGACAAAACTCAAAAGGGACACTGAAGATGAATACCGCAAAATTCGGGCGCAGAAAGGCAGTGCGCACAAATCGAAATACTTTGATTTCAAGGTTCCATTGCTATCCAGCGACCACTCAGATACGAGTACGTTGATGGAAAGGGGCAAGCCGTATTTGAAAGATGGAATCACGCTGGGATTAGCGCGGAAGTAGTTTTCTACCTTAAACGACAATAGAGTACTTGCATGTAACTGAAAGTAAAGAATAGCTGCACACTTGCAGATTTATTTAACAAACCTTGCCTGTGACATCTCTGTCACCTACGGCCAGTGACAAATCTTCCTTCGTCACCTACGACCAGTACCAACCTCGCTTGTGACTCTTCTGTCGCTCATCGCAAGGTACGCTGTTAACTCAACATGAAACAGCTTCTGTATGGAGCCATTTGCTTTATGAGCTCCTGCCGGTCTGCCTCTGCCAGAATTGTATCATAAATTGCATGCTTCAGTATCAAGAAAAGTGAGCATTTGCATCAACCAGCAGTGTTGTCTACATGACAACGTTGCTCAGTATTATATCACACTATCAATTATCTTTGGGCACAAAAATCAATTCATCATCACCAACTATACCATCTGAAATAACAACCTCCGCATCCTCATTCACCGCCGACATAAGACTTTTAGCGCCGGAAGCGCCGGAAGCCCCGCCCCGCCAGCTTCCTCTTGCTCCACCCCGTGATTGTGAACCTGCGCTCCTGCCATCAAATGAAGCGCTGCCATTCTTCATCCTCACACGGTACACAACCTGCCATCCTTCCACTTCACCCTCTCGACACAGCTCCTGATTCCGCTGCGCAAGACACTTCCAAAGCGTGCTCAAGACCTGCTCTCCAAAATTAATACACACGGCAGGATCCCACGCACCACCCTCCTCTCCTTGTAGTTCATTTCGCGCCATTCGCGGGATTTCGAGGGTCTTGTATTCCTTCAGTTTCGTCAAAAAACCTTTGTCGTCGCGGAAGCCGACAATAATACGCGGGATGCCAGCAAGGAAGCACTGAAAATATGTTTTAAACAGCTTTTGTTTCAGGAACGATGAATTTTGAGACTGCGATTGGATTTTGCGGTGCGTTTTGAGTTCGACGTAGCGGTGTTGACGGAGTTTTGATGTAGCTGATGGTGATGTTGCTGGTTTTGATGTTGATTCGGATGGTTGTTGTTTTGCTGAAGATGCGTCCGCATTGGGCAAGAGGCAGTCCACTTCGGCTCCTGGCACAATTTTACAAACGTTGGCACAAACATATCACACTTGATGCACTCATAAGAATACGCGCATACCCATGAAAATATCATGATCCCCAATCCGAGTTTTTATGACACTGCAAAACTGAATATGGGTGTCAACAACACCAGTCTGAACGCGATCCACCTCTGCCGCGTGCAGCGCATCTGGATCAAGTGTTGAAGGATCATGGTCAAGCGTTGAGAGACCTTCGAAGCGATATCCCCAGTACGTCATCTTTTTCCCTCGATCAGTTTCACTGAATCCATCCGATGCGCGAGATATGAGTGGATCTTCCATGATGTACAGCGTGCCCTGGAATTGACTGGAATGATCAGATATTGGGAAAGTTGAAAACACATGCGCTTGTCATACTTTGTGCAAAGACGCGCGCAGCTCCCAAGTGTCTGAGGAGTATGGCGCTGTCAGAATCTTCGTCATGATACCCCTCCCTGACGAAGCGTACGCAGTCAGAAAAAATGCGCAAATGATTCAAAACAGCGCGGATGAACAAAGACAAGTGAATCGTTCTTGGTTATACGTACAGGTGCAGAATCTGGGTCTCCCATCGCCACGATCATTTGCCGTCAGCAGTGAGGTTTGTGAGTCAGACGTTGTTTTGAGCGTCGCGAGCAGAGAATCCAAGTTTTCGACGACCGAGGCACGCGCAATGTATCTGATTGGCGCACTGACCGAGTAAACACGTTTGCGCTTGACAAGAATTAAAAAAAAAAAATCGACACAGAAACCTGTCCTCAAAGCCAGATGAAAGATTGTTGGACACGCCGTCCAAGGGTGGAGGATGGAAGAATTTGAGGGCTGAGTCGCAGTTCACTCGCAGAGAGCGTGATGCGTCATAGCTGAAATAACCGACTTCGGCTGGCTGTCTGAAGGGGGCTGCGCGCCGTTGGAAACGAGACAGTGGATGGACTTTGATGTGGGCGAGCGCTGGGATGAGGGCTGTGTTGGCGGTGCTCGTGTCAAGAGAAGAGCGCTTCATTTGACCAGCGACACTTGAAAATATTTATGGTTTCTTGCATTTATTATAGTTTTTCCATGCCCCATCTTCTGCTTGGAGGAGCGCCCTGCTGGCTGGGCCCAGTGCATCCACCCTCTGCAACAATGTACAGCCTGTCTTTGGTCGGTGTTTCTCGACGCAGTTCAAATTTCATTCAAATCTGCTCTATGCATCTTGTCCGTGACTCAACGCATTCTGTACCTCGATCGCGCCCGATTTCATTCTCCTGTCGCAGGGGCAACACACGATTACATGGCTGAGTAAGTTTCCGCAGCTATCGAACGGGAGAAATGTAATTTAGCTCATGTTATCAACCAATAAACGCGAAGCTTTCTTTTACCTTTCCTTTTCCTTGCCCAGGAGCAGAAGTTTGTTTGGAAGAAAAGTTGGACTTTATTGGTGGATAGGCTTGCTCCTTTTAAATGACGGTTGAAGTTCTGGAGGAAGCAGCGGCCGCGTCGATGGAGCCGGGGAATCTCTAGCGTCGGTACGAGGTCACTTGGGATTGTCGATCAAGCGCCAATTTAAGTTCAAGTATTAACTCAATAGGAAAGACAGCAGAAGTAGAAGAAGAAGAATCAGGAATGTGTTATGGGATATTGGTGATGAAAGTGTCTGATTTTGTAGGGAGTGGCTGTTGGCACGTTTGGCATGAATGCAGAACTGAATACGGAGGTGTTTGAGTAGCAGTTGACAGTTGTTCACGCTGCAGGCAAATTCTCTCTAGAAGAAGATTGCAGATGTCTTTCTCCTTCTCCTCAAGTCTGCAGATGTTGTCCTTCTCCCTCTCCTGTATTTTTACCTTCACTGGGATCGCGATTACATCATTCATTGTGTACTGACGCACTGAAGGTCGCAAGTAGCTGCTGCCAAAATGCAGTCAGCGTACTCTGCCATCTCACCAGCAGTAGACTGGCCCATCTCTGCAACAAGTGCCATCATATTGAGCACATCACAGCAAGCAGCCGTAAAACTGACTCCATATGAATCTTTATTGAGACTCTCCCCCAGACATCTTTCCTTTCCTACAGGCTCTGGGCTCTGGGCTACTTTCCTCTGGGCTACTTTCCTCTGGGCTACTTTCCTCTGAGCTTCTTTCCTCTGGGCTACTTTCCTCTGGGCTACTTTCCTCTGAGCTACTTTCCTCTGAGCTACTTTCCTCCGAGCTACTTTCCTCTGCTGGAATGTCCCTCAGTCAACATAAATGCTTGGCTCAGGTTCGTTATCCATTGGAAGCTTTGGTAGTTCAGTTTGAAGTAACTGCTGTTTCTGAATGACTGATTCTCAATAAAGATGAGAATCCACCCAGTTTTATGGCTGCTTGTTGTTGAAGAAACAAAATCTAATTGAACACCAGTTAATATCAAAAGAATTCAAGCCCACTGATAAGAAGCTTCGCCTGCGTCACCATTTTCAAACACCTGTTGGCTATTATGGAGGCCGGTGGCTGCTGTGTTTTGTTTGCAAAGTCAAGATCCTTGGTAGCAGTGATAATTGCACGTGTGCCAAGCATTTGTAATGGATGTTGTGTTTGCAATTCTGTGCTTCAATGCTAAAACTGGTCTTCTTTTTGTACCAAAATAAGAGCGTGTGAGCAAAGGCGTGAGAAAGAACAGTGAGTGTGTGCAGTGAGTGTGTGTGTGTGACCAGGTGGCTTCTGGGGTGACATTTTTTTTTTTTATCACGTGGCTCCAAATGTGAGCAGATCACACGTCAGAACCGGATGCATTATTTCACAAACAACCCAGGCAACGTCAGATGGGGCCGCTACAATTTATTAAAAGTAAAAAAAGGGAAATAGAAAACAGACTCAACACAAAAAGCGTTGTTCAGAGTTTGGCCTTCTCAGGCGCAACATTTTCAAAGTTGGCTTGACCTCCCATGAACAATTCTCCAGCATTTGTGGGGTACGTTGCGCGCCCGTCTTCAAAGTCGGTAATGTCGCTCCGTTGGGATGCAACTTGCTCAGGAGCCAACGCGCCGTTCACTGGGAATCCAAACCCCCCAGTTCTCTGCCAGCGAACCTTGGACGCCCATCCAGATCCAACTTCGTACACACCACCAGTGTATTGCGTGTTTGATTCATGGCAGACGAAGGCAAGAGGTGGGGCAATGTAGTCTGGTTTGAGACCATGTAGGTTCGAAGAGCTCCACCAATTTCCACCAGAAACGCGTTCAATTTGGAGAGACCGTCGTTGGGAGTCTCTGTTGCAGTGGCGCCAAACCAAGCAGTTTCCACGTCTCGAATGAGGAAATCTTCAACTTCCTGAGTTTCGACAAGTGCTCCAACGGCCAGAAAAAATGTGATAGTATCGTTCTAGTTTTGGTGTAATGTTTTTGTTTTAGGAGTTGAGCGAGGCATCGGGGAGAGGGATGAAGACCGCGCACCTGATTCTGGCTGGTAAATTAGACGAGATCGTTCCAAGAGACACGTTCGAATTTTGGCTCCCGTGATTCGCACTGAGTGCGAGTCTCGGTCGGAGAAAAAGAGTTCCACAAACTTTCCGAATCAGGACGAGTTGTCGTTTCTTGTTGTCTTTGCGTTTCCAAAAG
>QEAP01000418.1:0-22598 GCA_006535975.1 Chytriomyces confervae | reverse complement strand
ACAGACAATCAATAATCCATACAGGGTAAAGCTCTAATTGATTTCCCTCGAAAGAATCTCATTCTTGTCTTGATTCAGGAACGCGCCACAAATACCGAACCTCCCCCAGCAAGAGCAAATTATTTATTAAATCCACGCTACAGATCTCCTCTTCTCCCGCCATTGCTCACAAGCACCACGGATTTCTTTTTCTTCGACTTCTTTCCTTTGCTCGCATTCAGAATCCCGATCCCGTCTTCTTGCCCCAAGAACTGGTCTTCGAGTTGAAGATCCACAGCCCATGCCTCTTCGACATAACGGTATTCTCGCCCTTCTTCATCGCTTGCGCCCTCCGATTTTAATGTCGCAAATCGACTGCCATAACGAGGTTGTTGCGTCAATCCTTTAGAGGGTCTCGCCATGGCAGCAGCGTTTGCAAAGCTGGTTGTACTCGATGGCCGTTGTTGAAATGATAAACCGCCGGAGTTTCTGGCATGAGTGCTCGGATGGTCGAATTTGATGTCACTCAGAGTTGAAGATGGAGTGGCCGCAGGGAATAGAACGTCAAACATTGATGGATCTTCCCAAGAACTGGAGGATTCGTGAGTGGGAGGCGTTCTGTGGTTTGTCCAATCGATTTCGGGGGAAGAAGTCACAGACAAATCCATATCCGCGCATCCGTCTGCGACAGTGCCCTTGCCCTTTTTAACACTTTCCTTTTTCGAATGAGCTTCTCTCCGATGAGACAGCTCCTCTGTCGTAACGAAACGCGAAAGTCAGTTTTGCACATTTTTGTAGGCGCATAAATCTCGTTCGCAATCATACTTTCGAAAATAGCTAGAGTGTCTGCCGATACCACGGCAGAAAGGTCCATTTCACAAAAGTTGACATCGCATGATAGAGGCAAGTGGCTCATATATCGGCAGCGTTTGCGCAAATCCTGCAGAGATGACGCCTTAGTATACTGCATTTTATCGCGTGCCCGTTCATTACCTCGTTCATTGTTGATTCTTGTACACTCAAGACTCGTCCAAAAATAGCATCAGGAAAGTTGGAGTATTCCTTGAATTCCTGTTTCAGAATCTTAATGTCCAGAGGATGGAGATACATGTGCTGCCCATCATGCGCTTGATAGAAGTAATAAAATTCGGCAGACGGCTGTCCTGTTCGAGAATTAATCTGCTTCGAATTGGATTCATCTCTTGCATTCGGTCTTTTCGGACTTGAGCTTCGGCCGCGAATGCTCGATGCAACAACGTTGTCTGATACTGCAGACGCATCTGATGGTTTCACTTCTGCTTCCCTCTTATCTCTCGACATTGCTCTCCCGCCAGCCTTGGTTGGGCTTGACTTTCGACCCCCGTTTTTGGCGGGGGTGTACCCTGGGACCAGATTAACCGAATCAGCTTCATAGTCAATCTCCCAACTTCGATTATCCACGTCATCCAGTCCGCATTTTATGATTACACGAGCAGCTTCGACGTACTTTCTTTCTGCAGCAGTCTGAATCGCCAAATCGGTGTGAAGCTGACTTCCAGTTGACCCAGCTGCGCGAAAAGCTTTTTCTTCTTGAAAAAGGTCCAGCAGCACTTGGCCAAGTTCGTTGTAGTCTTTTCGAAGCCGAGAAATGTGCTCTTCTTTTGTTCCCAAAAGAAGATGAGCGAATGATTTGTGTTCCGAAATCCAATGAGGCGGGGCGTTGGTGGAGTGCACAAAAGAAGAATTTGGCAGTGCAATGGTGGAGGTCTGAAAGTAAATTCAGATTTCGGTCGATGAAGAAGCACCCCGACTCACCAAACTTCGTTTCATCAGCACCATGTGCCCATTGTACCCACTTGCCCATTCTTCCACTCCATGAAAAGTGACGCATCGAGCATCCTTGCTGTACACATATTCCAGACAGACCGGGCAGGTCCCGTAGTCTCCACCTTTAGGGCCAGAATCCAAATAGCGAAGAAGGCAAGGGGAGCAAAAAACGTGACCACATCGAGTGGAGCGAGGTGCAACCGGAGGCGAGAGACAAATAGGACAAGTTGGATGCTTGTGAACAGGATATGGAATAACTATTTCAAGAATCTGATGCCAAGGAAGCGGCGAGTCCGGATTTTTCAAGTGAACAGTATACGGCGCCGGCTTGAGAACGAAACGATAGCTGAGTGTCGGTGTCAAAAGGTGCCCTTTTGATGATTTCTGGGATGATTTAACACTCACTTTGCATTGATGAACTTTTCCTTATTGAAAGTTGGGAGGAGAGAGCTTTTCTTTCGACGCACAGTAGTTGCAATAGCTGGCACTTCGCGAACAGGGAAAGAAAAGTTGATGAGGTGGTTCAACGAAATTTCGCCTCGCTTGTTGACTTGGGGAGAATATGAAGCAAATTCAGAAGTATTCGAAGCATCCAGCTAGAGAGATTTCAAGATTAGAACTCAGCGAATCATGGTGGACCAGCTTATCGACGAAATACCTGCAATGCCAGCATGTAATCGGGGTCATTCTTTGACACATAATTTGCACTGGAGGAGGAAGAAGGAAAACTGTCCAGGTGCGAAGTGCGGCGCGACAGTTCTTTCTTTTCTCGCTGAGATGGTTTCTTGATCCGTTGCTTATTTGTGCGTGCCGCGGGTGTCTGCAGCGACTGTCGAGGAACGGGCTGCGAAAGCGGCGACTGAGGCACGAGCGACACTGCACTGGATTGGGTCGACGGCGACGGCGACGGCGGTGGCGGCGGCGGCATCGGCGACTCAGACGGAGTCACGTTTTGGGCGGGTGTATATTTGTGAAAGGGTATTGTAAAATGTAAATATTTACGTTTATCGTTCAGCATAATACTTTATTTATTTGTCAGCATAGATGTGTCACTTACCCACTAAGGCACTCATGAGTATTCTGCTCTTGCATATCTGACAGAAGTCGCTGCAAACTCTCCCATCTCACAAAATGGTTTTGAAGCAAGGGTCATCGTTAGACAATTCCTTGCCTTGGTCCTAGTCACTTCAAGTCTGAGATCCATCTTTGTACTATCCCAACACACACAGTCCGCAGTTAACTATGACCCAATTTAATACATTCGTGGTGGACAGACAGCTAGAAATCTGAAAAGAAACTTGCGACCCAGAACTGAGGAGGATGCACTTGTTGATCAGTCCAACACACTCCGTCTTGTAAAAGCCGTGTCTTGAATGCAAGTTCACGTTAAGTTGTGGAAGATGTGAATGACTCACGGCACTCACAAGAACATGCTCAACGCGGTCAACGTCCCAGGACAAGGATGCGGCCGCACCTGCCACTGTAATGTATCCAGTGTCTTGGGCGACTGTCATGACAGTTTCGTAGTCGGTGTTCAGCTCGCGCGGCTGACTCTGAACCATCTTCCGACTGCCAAACTTGATAATCTCAAATCCGCTGCCCAAAGTCGCCATTGACTTCACAGCCTGTGCGATATCTTCGTCCGATATTTTCTGCGCTTTGCTGCCACGCATTTTTGAAAGATGGCCCTTCAGATCTTGCAGGTCAATCAAACCACCGTTGCGTTCACGAGTGGCCAAGCAGATTTCTGGGAATTGCATTAATGAACGGCGCAAGCAGAACTTCTAAGAAAATACCTGCAATCTGTACGGCAAGTTCGTAATAGAAGTCTCCGACTCCGAGCAGCTCCGCCCAAAAGCCCTTGTTCGCTGCAGTGCGAGGATAAGCGCCAGCAGCGACACCAATGCCTTCACTCACATGCAAGAGGATCAACACCAATACTCGTACACATGCTCTGGAAGTGGGCTCTGAATTGCGGGTTTGAGCGGATCTCGTTCTTGTACTTGATGCTGAACTGCTCCAAGTTTTGCTTGAAGAGTGCAAGTTGTCCCTTCAACTGTTCAAGTTGTTGCTGGTTCAATTCGTTGCCCACGCGCTCCAGCTGGCTCTTGACAGCGTGCTGGTGCGTGAGGCCTTGGATGCCTCGCTTACGCATTTTCGAATTTATTTTTACAACACCAAATGCACAACCCCCAGCTTTTTGGCGCAAACTGCTTAACATGAACGCATTGTTTTGAGCTTGAATCTTCCCACGATTTTTTGAAAGAGCCGCGCTCTTCTGCATCTGCCAGGTGCCGGTGTTATTCGCGTTCTTAATGTAATGCATAGACCGCATTTGCTTCATATGCGAAGGCAGCGATACAACGCCCGCAAATACAATTGGCATTCGTATCTCTGTGATCATCTGGCTTGGTAAAGTGTATGTAAATCATTGCTCTCACAGGATCGCTCTCTTGAATTGTAACCGAGTGTTGCGCACCACCTCATGACAACAGCCCTAATAACGCCGACTCGCCGAAGAACGTAGCATTGATTTGAGTCCAGCCTTTGAAAATTGAGAGCGTGGAAACAAATTGTCAACAACACCCCACAAGATTTGCAAGCCGCGACCCTAACAACAGAGCACCTGAACGCGCACGCGAAATCTCAACATCCTCATCAAGGCTCAATTCTCCAGTATCTTCGCCGTGTGCATCAGACTTTTTCGTCAACCTGGATTCAGCAAGTCAGATTTCCCGAGGTCGAGACCACCATCAGCCCATCACTCTGAAAAATGCAACAAACTACGTACAAAGACTCACCTGTCATGGAAACCCGACGGGCGTCCGCTTCAGACAGGAGAAAGTCTTTGGATGTGAGGCTGGTGCAGCCGCAAGTCATTGGTGCGATAGCTCCCACTGCTCCTCTGCGTCCTGCTCAAAGTCTTCACACGAAGCGCGAAAATGGAGGGCGAAACTCTTTGCTTGCAACTCCGCCCGAAAGTAACGCGGACATCCAGAAACTTCGGCAGTCAGAAACATCGGATATGAATGTGAATCGAGGGTCAATCATCAAAAGCTCACACTTGGCAGAAGGTATGTTCCATTTGTGTTTCGCTGGCAAAATCTAGTTCAGGGGAATCCTGACTATAACATAATCCGAAAGTCATTGCCACATCCAAAAACACAATCAAGGGTCGAACCCCTCCCGATCAGTCGCGGCAAGTGCTGCGAACAAACAGCATTGCCTTGTCGGACAGATTCTACAAAACCCAGTCTCTCTCGCACTCAGGCGCCAGCTTCAAGGAAATGACGGATGACATGGAAAAATCGAAATGCGAACGCGTCAACATATTCACACTGAGTTTCATCGACCCCCTCCACGAAGGAGAGTACGAAAAATTCTTTATGGCAAAAACTCTTTCGTTGTGGCGGTTCAACATTTGCGTTATCACAACCGTCTTGCTGTGCTACTACGCGTATTTTTTTGCTTCCGGGGTTCAGAGCGATGCAGTCTCAGAGTTAGAACTCTCAAATTTAACTTGTACCTGGAATTTCTGGTCAGTTTCTCAACAACTTGTATCTTTGATAGCAGGCTGAGATTCCTCTTCGCAGCTCCTCATGTCACCCCGATACAGTGTGTGACACGTACGATCTAACAAAGGACATCATTTTTCTAGTTGTTGGGATTCTGTTTCCATTTTTGGTCGCCCTGGCTTCATCCCTCCTACTTAAGCCGGCATCACTTACTCGCCTTTTCCACGGCATCAGCAGCTTTTATTTCTTGACCACCTCCACAATTGGAATTTATATGCGCTTTTACATGGTCCAGCCAAACATTAACGCTGGGAACGTGTCCACACTTCAAATCTTCCTTGTAACAGCCTGCATAACGATGCTACGGATCCGCTTTTCGTACGCAGCCATATCTGGAATCATCAGTGTGTGTGTATTTTACGGAATGTTTGGCCATCTTTCTACCTCCACCGTCATGGAACTTATTGGATCGCCAATGTCCTTCACATCGGTCACAAAAAACTTTATCATTCTGCTTCTCGTAACACTTGTCATCATCTATTGCTCGCGCGAAACAGAAACGTTTACACGTTATCAATTCGTTTATGGACTAGAAATGCACAAAATGAACTCGAAGCTCACATCGCAGCTGAAGGGCCTGCAAAAGACGTTTAATAACAAGGCGGCAGATTTTGACTCACCACTTGAAAAGAGCGTACTGATTTTGAAATCCATTTTGGCTGACCCGGGAGTGAGCCCAGCGATTTTGGGCATGCTGGATCAGGTTGTTCAGTTGCTGGGGAGCACGAATATTTTGACGCCTGATTTGGAAAACCAGTTGACGGATTTCATGGATAACGAACAAGAGGTGCGTCCGGGTTTTTTTTTTTTTTTTTTTGAATCTAAACATCTGACGGTCATCTCAGGCTTGGCTATTCAGCGAAATTGCCCCTCGAAAACGCATTGGTGGAGCCCTCAGAAAAGCAGGACCAGGTAATAACCGACGACGATCCAGTGTAGCCACAGGACCGAGCGTCAAAAAAGAAACATCAGGCGGCGACAAAGATAAATTACCCTCTGTTGAAGTGGACCTTGGTAGCACGACCACCACATCTTCCGGAGGACCTGTTTTAATATCCGCATCGTCGCTCAGCAACTCGCCAAAACCTGCAAGTACGCCACGCGTTGCGCATGAGCAGCAGCACAATGCAGAGTCTACGCTCTCGCCACCCAACATTATCGCCACGAAAAACTTACAGCGTCAGCAAAATTCGCGAGTGACCCGATCAAGCTCAAATCGTGGGCGAGGGGATACGGGTCGGGGGGATACGGGGCCAACAATGACTTTTGATCAATTCAACGAAATCGTTACTTCACCAGTCATGGCGCCAATTATTGCGTCCGTCGATATTTACAACTGGAGGATTTTTGATTTTGTGGACGCATCAGATTCACACCCACTGTGTGTTCTGACAGGTTACTTGTTTGAACGAGCTGACCTGTTCAGTCACTTTGACATTCCGTACGAGAAGTTTTGGAAATTTATTGCGACTATTGAGTTGGCGTATCACTCGGACCTACCTTGTGAGTCTAGTGCTGAGTTTACTTCAAATCAGATTGAGTTATTCGGTAACACGATCACATCCGGGCAGTTCATAATGCGGCACATGCGGCTGATGTTCTGCACTGCATCGCACACTTGGCGCAACTGGATAAAATCTCAAACATTATCGGCGAGACTGAGCTGCTGTGCATTTACATTGCAGCGATTGTGCATGGTGAGTGCAAATTTCCTCCGCTTCGACAAGTCTTGGAAAATGAACGCGAAAAAAACACACGCAACACAGATGTGGACCATCCTGGCGTCAACAACAACTTTTTATCAACAACATATGATGTTCGAGCTATCCTGTACAATGACAAATCCATCCTTGAAAACCACCACCTAGCCACTGCTTTTTCATTTATGAGTCGAACGGATTTGGACTTTTTGGGCCAGCTACCGCGGGCTGAGTTTAAAAATATCCGCGAAACCGTGATTGAAATGGTCTTGGCCACAGGTGCTTTTCAAACCTTCAACATGTGACTCGCTTTTCACAGCTTGACACTGGCTTATTTCCAAAAACAGACTTATCTCAGCACTTTGGTCTTTTGGCTTCCTTCAAAAATAAGGTGAAGACCTGGATTAAATTGATGAGTTTATTCAATGCGAAAAGTACGAACTCAACGATATTCTCAGATCGCACAAACATTCGATCCCAAAGAATGCCGCGAAGACCGGGTCATCCTCCTCAAAATCCTGATGAAGTGCGCCGACGTATCCAACCCCACCAAAGAATGGCCCATCTACTTTCCTTGGTGCGAACGCGTGCAAGAAGAATTCATGCGTCAGGGAGACTTGGAGAAAAGCTTGAACCTGCCAGTCAGTCCATTCATGGACCGCGAAAACATTAACGTGCCATCTAGTCAGATTGGGTTTATGGATTACGTGTTGTTGCCCCTTTTTGAGGCTGTGAATAAGTATATTGAGGTTCCACACATTTTGGGGTCGCTCCAGGCAAATCGGGAGCATTGGTACGTTTTTTGGGAGATGTCTGTGAAATTTGGAATCGGCGAGCGAATTGACACGCGTTTTTTTTGCCAGGGTCAAATTAAGGACTTGTGGGGTTGTCCAACTGGCGCATGTTGTTTCTCCCGCAGAAATGGAAAAGCGGGAAGCAGCCGCAAGAGAGGCAGTGCTCGCCGTTACAGGCCTATCAACCGGAGGTGTCAAGTCTAGTGTCACCTCGCTGCGACAGTAATGTGGCTCAAGTTTGTTTTTTTCCGACTGCGTCAGTCAGCACCTTTTCAAATTCCTTTCATTATTTTATATTTTTATGATTACCGCGTCTATGGGCTTTGTTTGTTGAAGAGCGTTTTGGGAGTAGAGGACCACACCATACAAAATTCAAGGCTGAATAAGATCTTATCAGCTTTATGAACTGCGCCGAAAACAAACAGGATAAGATTTCAAATGAATGCACGTTTAGTTCAAAGGCATGCGAAACACTTGATTCCCGGTTTTGCATACAACTTGGTGTATTGAAAATGTCGCGTCCTGAGGAATCTCAGTGTCCTGAAATATACTCGTGATTTCATTTTCATGAGCGGATTCACTGGACATCGTCTCGGTGTCAAGTATGTATCCGATACTTGCATGGAATTTCGGGTCCTTTTTAATTAGTTGTGAGTATAGCTTCAGGAAAATGGAATGCAAACAGAGCACTAAACCTTATAGAATTCAGGTTCAGAAAACTGCTTGACAACCGTGTTAACGCTTGTTGTGAGCTGCTCCAGCTGGTGCAAAACTAAAAGTTTGAATTTGTTGTTCTGTTTCAAAACTAGAAAATTCGCACCTGCATTGACCCAGCTCCAACATCGATGCTCAAAAAATGCTTTGACTGATCGTCATTGGAGTACGCGTTGAATTTTGTTAGAGAAATGTCGAAGCTAAACAGTTTGTTACATGGACAGAAACAAGTCATGAGAAAAAAACACAAGAAACCTCGAATGGGCCAAAATACCAGTTTTAAGCAGCTGAATAAACCTCGCAATTTGAAACTCTTTCAGGAAAATTGTCCGAGACAGGCTGATATGCAGCGGTGAGACTTGTTCGAACGTCTGAAATCGAGCGCGCATTTTATCGCACGCATTCGCAATGAACACGGTGATGTGTTCTGGTGGCTCGACTGGAGAATAGTTGACCATGAATGAGTCTGATTGCGTATCGTGCATTTGCAAATGCGGCACCTGTCACATGCACGACTGTTGACCAGTTCCCAGGCACAAAGTTTTGAATGCGCAGCCGTTGCTCCACTGTAAAAACAAAGGGGTTCAGTTGGAGCACACCATATGAAGCGCTTTGGCAGTCACCCTTCTGCTTGTATTTGTTGATGGTTGAGTCGGGTAAAACGGGCGGCGGAAGAAGACGTCTCCTTTTGCCTGGTTGCTGCAAAGGCACCGGATCCAGTTCGGAATCGGCATCAGAATCCGATGAGTAGTCGACGAGCGGAGCCATGGATTTATTCAGAATTTTGTTCTAGTTTTACTCGTGTTGCGATCAGTTAATCTGCTGCTCAACTTCACACATTGATAAACACAGTTGTTGCTTCTGACCATATCATCGATATCAAACAACAATAGCGCTCGTGGATAAAAGATCGCGTCATTCAAACGCACTTCAGCAACCAGTTATTAAATATTTACTTTTCGCACTTTCTCTCCTGCAAACAAATGAAGTGAAGATGCCATGATACTGATGAGGTTGGAGTGGTGTCTCTACTGAGTGCTACAGTTGCGAAGTGGTTATGACGTTGAGTTTTGTGGTTTCAGCATCTGCGAATGCGTTCTCAAACTCGGGAACCGCTGCTGCCGACAGGTCTATACCTGTTCCTTCATCCTCAAACTCTTGGAAATCGTCCATCTCGTCAGGCATGCCATATGCACCACCATCACGAAATACCTCCTCGTTCCCACTCTCAAGATGGTCATCGACTAAGCAAGAATACTAAGCGTTGGATGTTTGCTGATCACTCGCATGGATACGATTAACATCTTAGCGCGTCAGAATAGTTTTTGGTGAGTTGGCGGGTCTGGCCCACGCAAATTGCACGTGCTGTTCGCGTTAATTTTTGCTTGGCTGCCAAACACAAAAATGCGATCGCTTAAAAACGGACAAGGGCCACCCCACCTGCATTGCAAACTGCACAACAAAACTTGATCGCATCTGCATCAGATCAGATACACCCCAACCAAAGCCCCTCGGACTATCCTCGCGGCCTCGCCACCTACAGCCTCAATGCCTGCCCACTCCCGCAAGCAATCTTACGCGTCCCTCTCTGCAAAGCGAGAATGTCTCTCAGCAGCGTGTCTCACCTTTAGCTTTGTTCTATCTTCATCATGCTCGAACATGGCTGTCAAGGTTCTCTCAGATCCGCGCCGATCGAAGCCATCAATGTGAGTGTTTTCCACAGACATACACGCCAACGTATTCTAACTCAACTACGGACAAACAGCGCAAGACTAGTTCCATCCGAAGCAAGCTCCAGCAGCAGCCCTGTTTTCCCAAATACTACTCAATTTACCAGTAGTGCTCCTGGTCAGCCAGTGCCCGTCTGCACCGTCTTCGCGTCTTCTGCGCAGCAACATACTAGATACACAAACTCCGATATTGCATATGCAAGAAGATTCTCTGTCGCTTCCTCAACATCAGTTCCGGCATGCATCCGGCTTTCAAGTCCCTCTGACGATGAGGACTCCTTCGTTCCCAACAACATGGTGGCCCCACGTCCGTGCATTCCCATTCTTCACAATGCGCCCACAAAAAGCAACCGGTTCCAAAATGTCCAAAATTCCACATCTTTCACATCAAAAAAACCTGGCATGTGTTTGACTGACGATAGTAGCAGCAGCAGTGACAACGACTCCATTTCTCCACCCACCCACACCCTCAAACACAAACCCAATGCTTCAAAGCAACCTCAACGCATCGTGTCTTTGCAGCACCAGAACACCTTCCTAGCCTCAATTACCCCGCCCAAGCCCGGTGTTTGCCACTTTTGCCAGTCTTGCAAAACCGGACAATGGCGACGCGGGCCTGGGGGCATGCGAACACTTTGCAACGCGTGTGGAATCAATTGGTGCAGAAAAGTGCGCGCTTTTGCCCGAATGAATGGCGTTTCAATCAGCGAGGCTGAGGAGACTGTCGGTGCTGACGGAGCTTGGTTCAGACGCATCGTGACCTGACGTCATATCATGTTTTGGAGTCACAAATGTGGACACATATTTAACAATGAGCTGACCCTCTGCTCCCACTCCCTTTACCCTGTTCCTTTTGTTTTGGACACTGCTCAGTTCTTGTTTGTAAATTAATTAAGCTTGTTGCTTCCTATTCTTTCTTCATGTAAAGTTTCTTATTATTCAGTCTACTTACCAAAGAAAAGAGTCAGAACAAACAACTTTATCTCCAAAATCCTTGTCTTGTCCCATGCCACTAAACCATCTGCCCAGACTTCCTTCCCTTCAACAGGCCAGTAAACTCACGGGTCGCCAGCTCTTCTTCAAAGCCTTTCTTCTTGCCTGCTGGCATGTTCGACACGCACCAGTTGCTTCGTTGTTCCCCGCTTGCATAGACTCTGCCCTCAAGATTTGCATCTAAAACGCGTTTATATGATGAGCGTACAACGAGAGGCATATGAGCCATTTATCAACCTGAGAAAATGGGGAATAATAATAACATATCGTCCGATTTATTTTGTGGAAACAGGATTCTCAAGTTCCTTCTCAAACAGAAACATATAAATTAAATCAAGCACAGTGCGAAGAGGGAGATGGAGAGAAGAGGAGAGAGCAGAAAGAAAATAAAAAAGAGACGAGTCTGTGGGTTAGAGAGTGTGAAAACATTAACTAGCTACAAGCATTATACATGGCACCATCCGTCATTCCTAATTTTTTGTGTGTCGTGTTTAGTTCAACATCGTCGTTTCTCACCGAACGCACCTTTATAAAACATGGGAATCTGAGCAAGCCTCTCGGCATTCCTTCGTGGAACCTTGAAAATTTCATCGAACTGTTTCACAACGTCCCATCTGCCACAAGGTATGATGTGTCAGAAACCTGTCGCTTTCGAGAAATTAAACGACAAAAGACTCACTTTCTTCCCCAATGCGCGTACCGAATCTTGCACTCCTTCGCTTCAACATCTGCTTGAATCACTTGCGCAATATACCACAGCTCCAGTTCTTCGTGATAAACTACCACCTGACTGTTTTCTTCAAATTCATCATGTTTGTAGTCATCTCCGCAAAGCCGTGAAATCAAAGCCTGCCGCGATACTGATGAGGTTGCAGAGGCTGGCTCAAGTGTTGAGGTATCCTGATCACATTGTGAGCAACCTCCACTGTAGCAGGCAAAATGAAGCAATATATACCTCGATTGGCATTCGACCTGCGAATTCATCGGCTAAAACAGGCCCAGCAGCTGTGTCTTCTTCGTACCCGGGTAACTCCCTGCATAGTGCAACCTGCGATCCAAACACCAATGGAATCGCGGACGCGGCATCTTCAGCTTGGACGACTACATTCACGGCAGGAATCCGCTCTTGTCCTAGCTCTGTGAGAGAACGAATTTTGAATCGCGGAACCGTGCATTCGCTTTCGGTTGCCTTTTATGCCACGACAGAGATTGTCAATTCCCCAACAAAACAAAGAAACAAACGAAAGACGGATCATACCATCAAGTTTGCCTTTCCCCATTTACTCCACTTGAATTTGTTGGGTAATTTCCCAGTCTCCAAAAAATCCCGCGCCCGTCTCACGGCAAGATCTTCGACAAATCCACTTCGTTTGCTAAACGACAGGTATGGCTCCATGGTTGGATTGAACACTCTCAAGTCTTCCCGCCGCACAATGTTACTGTAAGGATCGTAAATTAAAGATATATTCAGGTTGGGATGGAGAAAACTCACTACGACAGAATTTCCAGGTATTCAACAACGCAAAGCTCGTGTGGGTTATCAAAGGATTCTATTTTTGGCATGCATCGATCTAGTTCACTGTGTGGCACGACCTTATGGTTGCGACAACGAACGTTCAGACAAAAATGGGCAACAGGCGTGACGGCAAGAATATCACTCACGATGGCAGGCCACCAAAACGGAGCATCATCGTCCTCGGGGAATACAAATACAGGAGAGGCGCAATTAACTGCAAGAATTAATGCCATTAAAACCTGAAGGAGAAACTTTGAACCAGACCATAAGCACGTACAAGTTGGAGGAATCTGTCCAGGGACTTGCAATAACTGCTCCCATCGCCGCTGATCTGCCGCGCTCAGCGCATCCAAATTTAGCTTGAGAAACAAGTCTTCTATAGTTTGCGCCGAAGTGGATACGAGCGCATCGGTTCCAGCATCTTCTTCTCCCGCGGACGCGTCGGAATCAAATAATTCGATATCGGATAGGTCAGAGTCGTACATTGAAAAAGCAGTTGTTTTCTTTTTTCGGTTTGGCCACTCGATCCCAAATATTTTCCAGTTTCGTTCGCAACGAATACATCGCTGCTGCTGGAATAAATAATTACAAACGTCAGAAATCGCTTAGCGCAAGACTCAAAAAAAGAAAAGTACCTGCAAAATAGTGTTCGCACTTTCTAAAAAGTGCTCAGCCCCTGAAATTCTGCAATTCATACACCTTGGCCCAGTATCGGCCGCAATTTCATCTTCACCAGCAGCAGAGATTGAGTTGGGTGGCGGTCCTCTTGCTCCATTTCGCTGCGATTTCGAGTCTTCAAAATCCACGCCCGCAAACACATTTTTGTAATACGACCATTTTTCATTGCGAAGTCGACTTTTCCGAAGTTTCGCCACCATGGGTTTCTCATAATCGGTGTCACCAAACAGCTCTTCAAGCTTGTCGTTGCTTCTGGAAGCGAATCCACCTCGTCCGTCACTACAGCGTACATTTTCGAAATTGTCGATTGGAACTTAGCGCAGGGAATAAATTCGGGCAGCAGTCCAAGTTGATGAACCAAAAAGAATCGAAACCAAAGCGAGAATAAAGACCGAGGGTGGAAGAAAAAAGAAAAAAAAAAAGGCTACAAACTTTTCGCATGTCGCACATAGACACTCCTTGTTTCCCTCCCCAAAGTAATCGCCGCCATAAAAAGTAGTTATTTCCTGTCCGACTTCAATGTCGCGCACAACTTTGAAACAGATCGCGTTGTGACCCATGGGGATGAATTTACAGTTCGGTTGGCAGTCATGATTGACGAAGCGAGCAGGTCCAAGGAATAAACACATGCAGCCTTTTCGAGTACTGTACATGACGCTAAAATCGCGGTTTGCGAGGTAGTTTTCGTCTTGCTCGGTCAATTCTGCAATATATCTACATCGCAGTGACCTGGCATGAGCAGAGTAATGGGTGATGAAAGAATATTAATTTTACCCGCTGCAATGACGGATCTCGTCACCAGGTCGCCATTTTTTGGTGGCAACAATACAAGCTTCGACTTTGCCAGAATTCTTGTACCTCAGGGTCCGACCAATTTCAAATCCTGAATTCGGTAAATACATTGAAAAGTAGCGCTTGATGTGCCTGTGCAAAGATGTTTCATCGATAAGTGTTTGGAAGCATAAAAAAAAAACCAAACGCAAAGGCCACTGGATTATGAGAAAATCAACATGGACTACATACTCTTTGAAGTCGAGCAATTGCTCTTCATTGCGGGATTGCATGAATGCAGAGAAAGCCTCAAAAGACGCGTTCAATACAGAGGGAGATTGTTGGACGTCGTCGATATCACTCTTGACACCATCACTGTCTCCTTCTTTCAGGTGACCCGTAAAGCGCGCGAGAAGAACATCTGCGGCCTTGTCGGCATCCCTCTGCGCCACGACAAACCGCCGAATGAGTGTCACCACGAGCGCGAGAATCGGTGCGCGCGCCACATTCTTCCAGTCGACGAGCGCGAGATGGTTTCTATTTTCGAGAACTGGTTGCGCTTTGTCCGTGTCTGTCTCCATCGATGAAGGTTCGGTCCCAGAATCGGTCTCTATCCCTGCCAGAAGAGTGTATGCCGCGTTCATTTTGTGCGTGTGGAATCCGAGATGAACAGAGTCCTGCGTGAGCAAGCATGGGTTAGTTTTCATTGAGTGTTGCTTTCACTTGGCTCCAGTCACCAGCATCAGATCGCTCATCAGGTCATCGTAGTCACTCAAGTCGATAAACTTTTGTTTCGCTGCATTGGCCATTGCGAGTGACCGAGCCTTGGAGTTGAAGCCACGGGCTGCTGGGTTGAAGACGAGGGCATCCGAAGGCGGTGATGACACCGGCGGTACACGAACAGGTGCAGAGAATGTTGTAGATGCTGGAATAGTTGGTGCGAGTGCAGATGGAGGTTGTGCTGGTGCTGCTGGTAGTGTGGGTGATTCTTGTGCTGGTGCTGACTCCATCGACAGCATTGAGATTTTATGAGAATATTTTTACATTTTACGGCAGGGTTTAGATTCCAGTGTTTTTATTGATGCTTTTCTTCGAAGCGTGCTCGCTTCGTCTCTCACTTGTCCCGCTTAAACAGGAGAATGTGCGGCTCGGGTCCATGCAGCATGTAGTGGTACCACCCGGGACTTTGCTTGACCCCGAGGCCCCTCCACTCCTGTTCCGTCATGAGGCGGCCTGTGTTGAAAAGGAAGTGAGCATATACGCGATGTGCATGGCAATGCGGAGGCGTGTCAAAACTCGAACTGTGGGGCATTTGTACCTTGAGGCACCCAACGCGCTAATACATGGACGCAGAATACAAAAGACTGTCAGCACAGAGCAATAATAAACACGAATACGAAGTGTACCGATTTCGCGAGGGAGACTGAAGGAGAACACGATGAGGTAAAACGGAGCGCAGCAAGGGTTAAAATGCGAAAACGAAACAAGACCAAGATCGCAAAGCCACCCACTTGACATGTCGATATTCGTGATGGTCATCCGAGTAGCGGGCCGAGTACATGATATCCTCTATAGGAGTGGCCGGGGTGAATACGAGAGTCAGAGGCAGAATCGGACATATCGGAGCAGGGAGTCGCAGACAGCAACGCAGATTAATAATCGCAATCAGCAAAGAAAAAGAGGAGTGCACCTTCGTGGTCTGAAATGTCCTTTGCCTTCTTCTTACGTTGCGGCGCGAATTGCAAAAGGGGCGTTCGAAGGTCAGCAGAAAGCGGCAGGTTACAGCCAAATGCGCACCTGATCGGCCTCGCTCATTTTGCCACTGCCTGAGTTGTAGCTGCTTTCGCTCTCGCGTCCGTCCGACAGCATGGTTACTTAACAAAGGTAATTTAAAGCCAGTAAATACGTGAACACGAAATGATAAATATAGAAAGGAAATGAATCTGCACAACGACTTGGACCCGGACGCGGACAGCAGCGTGTTCATGATTCCCCTCTCTGCAACGCTTATGCGCGAATCAACTGCAACAGCAGACAATAATGTGAGCGGCATCTCTGCCGCCAATCGTCCTAACCCGCCCTGTGTCAGAAACGGTCCATCTCGCTTTTTACAGGAATTGGTCTCATTCTGGGTCTCAGCATCGGCTCAGGAATCTATGCATCGCCTGGACCTGTACTTGTGCGAGTTGGCTCCGGTAAGACGCTTGTTCATCTGTCAATGAAAAAAAAAAAAGTCAACGGCCAATGAACCAGCAAACAACGTTTCTTTCTCAAAATACTAGGGATTGCCGCGCTCTGTGTATGGTTATTTTCTGGTCTGCTTGTGCTCCTTGGATGTGCTTGCTACGCCGAGCTTGGGGCAGCTTTCCCAGGGAACGGAGGGGAAGGCCTGTACCTGCTGCACTCATACTCATTTGATCCGGATGCGAATATCGACAACCCGGCGAATAATCCACTTGGCAGTCTACTCTCGTTCCTATTTGTGTGTACAAACGTGCTTGTTGCGCGTCCATGCTCCCTTGCAGTCATAGCGAGTGTGTTTGGCGAGTACTTGGCACGGCTGGTTCCTATACTGCATTCGCTGGATATGCTGCCGCGCATTCTAGGAGGTGATTTAACCTGTGCAAACTTGCCTGCTCAAACTCACTCGAAAAAACAGCCATCCTTATTTGGCTCTTGACTGGGCTGCATATATCTTCAAATCGCCTCAGCACTCTGGTTCAGGACGTGTTTACAATCCTCAAACTGATTTCGCTGCTGTTGATCAGTATTTGGGGATTTGTCTATCTCTACGATCACCCTGAATACGATGAAGCGCACAATTTTTCGCAACAAGCTTGGGAGAGAACGTCAACAAATGTTGGAAACTATGCGATAGCCTTTTACTCGGCACTTTGGGCATACGACGGCTGGTATTGCATCGCTCAGTTGCGACTTCTGGAGACTCACAGATGCATGCTTAATTTTTGCAGGAGTAATCTGAATCTAGTCACAGGCGAGCTGAAAAATCCATCCCGAAATCTGCCTCGGGCTGTCTTGATAGGACCCTCGATTGTAATCATTGCGTACCTTCTCGTGAATCTGTCATACTACCTCATTCTCCCGTCCGACACGGTCGCATCATCGACAAGCATCGCTCTCGACTTCGGAAATCACGTTCTTGGCAAAACTGCATCGTCGATTGTGATACCGTGCATTGTTCTTGGAAGCACTTTCGGCGCTGCAAATGCGGGCATTTACACGGGGGCCCGCGTCACTGCCAGTGCTGCTTTGCGGGCACAGATCCCATCCTTTTTTGCGCAATCGCATATCCACCATCGCATTTCGTCTCCATCTTCAACTGCCTCTGCAGCCACAGCCACACCAGTCAACGCTCTCATCCTCCAGGCCATCCTAGCGAGCGCATTTTGCGCAGTCGCGAAATTCGAACCGCTAGTCACATTTTACAGCAACTTGGCGTGGTTTTTTTACTTTGCGGCAGTGCTGGGCGGCATTCTTATCATGCGGTTCACGCATCCAGAAAAGTGGGTAGAACGGCCTTTTCGCGTGTGGCTGCCCGTTGCGATCGTGTTTTGCTGTGCGGCGGGTGGATTGGTTGTCTTTAGTGTCTACGAGAGGCCGCTGGAAGGTGTGCTTGGGTTTGGATTTTTAGCCATTGGCGTGTGCGTGTGGTACGTCCGAGAGATGTGGGATGAGAGTTGAGTTGCTTTTTTTATATCGGTTATCGTCTCTTTTGTGTGCTTACCACAACATTCGCAACACCAGAGTTTTCAAGGCTATACAGTCGCGCGTGTCATTTCCTTGGAATCGAAGACCGTTGGGGGAGTGGTACTGGAGGTGTGTGGGGTCGTGTTGGGGATATGGATGAGAATGAGATGGCGATGCGGCGGTTCGACGATGAGGTGGAGCATGAGGATGACTTTCTAGATTAAAGCAAAGCATATTTTGTAAATCTTGGTGCACATCGTTTGCGATGAATGTAATTGAAACCAGTTCTGAATGATGAAAGAAAAGAGGGGAAATGAAACAAAGAAGGCAGAAACTAAACAGAAAATAAATCAGCTAATAATCCGCGTGAAACTGCCTCGCCATCTCAGCCTTCTTCAACGCAATCTCTTCAGAGTACGCATTCTCCGTTGGCATCTTGCCGCCCAACCCCAAAAAGAAACTCAACTCCTCATTCTCCCGCTCCTCCTTCAACCCCATCTTACTCCTCCAGATGGTCACTGGGTTGTTCAGAGAGCTCTCGCTGGCAAATACGGCCGTTTTTGAATCGTCATTCTCAGCTTTGGGCTCCATCCACGACAAGACGCCGCCCGTTTCGCTGTCCGAACAGTCCATATTACCTTCCAAAAACTTTGTCCAAAGCGAGTCTTCCGGGTTAATAATCATGCGTGGGTGGAATAAGCGGAAGAACGAAGGGTCCCGCGAGAGACGCTTCGACACGTTCGCATAGTCGGCCACTGTAAGTTTTCGGCCAAGGAAGGACCCTTCTTTACTCGCCTCGGCTGCCACAAGAAGCGCGCCAATATCGGCAGAGCTGACGGTTGTTTTTGCGTCGTTATGGATGCTCCATGATCCTCCGAGGGTTTCAAACAATGCCATCGCGATGGCAGGGGGGATTAGGTCGCTTGATCGGATGCTGAGGCTGTCGCTGTTGTTGGTTGTGGTGTTGGTGAGGTTCCACGCGCTTGCAGTGTCCATCCAGTCAACCTGCACACCCGTGGCTTCGATAAGGAAACGAGCGGCTTCGTGATGCCCAAGGCTCGACGTGGTCCAGAGGTCTTGGATCAACTGGTCGTGGTCCAGAGATTCGAGAAAGTGTGGGTACATTGTGCAAAGGTGCTGAATCGCCGCAATACGGTGTGAGTTGACTCCGAACTTCCAATCTTTGTTTGTTTCGGACGGGGTGATGCCGATTTGGGGCGCAATACTCGTGTCCGGGATGATCAGGTATCTGCAGTCAGTTAGTGAGTGAGCAGTGAATGTGCGCTGGCAAGTAGCAAGCAGACCTTTTCAGGAGGAGAACAAGATGGCCGTGCTGTTGTTCCGCAGATTGTTTCTGATGCTTGAAAATGGGATCAGCATTCATTGCGAGGCACAATCGTTCAGTTGAAAGGAAATTACAGCTTTTTTGGATCCCAGACCCGCGAGCATATTCACAGAACCTGCAGCAATTGATGCACATTCCTCGTCAGTCTCTTCGACAGCCGCAAGCGCAAGGAGTTTCTTTGCGAGGAACGCGTGCCCGTTGGCCAATGCCAGAGCAAACATGCGCAACTTTATACGCAAGGAATCAAACGGAAAGATAACATTGCTCGGATGCGTTCCAGTGTCTGAGCGCAAACTGAGCCCAAGCAGGCTCCTCTCGTCAAGAAGTCTGGTAAGCAACGGCGCGTAATTACGCTCGCATGCTAGTTCAGCAGCCATACGCCATCGCATATCGAGTAGTTGAGACGAGTCGTCAGCGGCGCGCCAAGCTTCCATAACACCTTTAAACGCCGATGCCGAGTCGAGTTGGCCCTGCTCCGAGGCTTCTTGCAGTACATGCAATCCTCTATACGTAGTAACCAAGGCGTCATGGTGCTCCTCTAGTCCACCTTTTCCCACAAGATACAGCACAAGGTCACGGTGCCCGTTCGAGGCTGCTGTGCGAAGAAGATCCAAGCCGTGGTCATGCAAGAGATTCGACGCTGCGGGATGCTCAATCACAAGGTTGAGCGTTTCTACAATACCAAGTACAGCTGCGAGTTGGGCTGCCAGTGGGAGTAAGGGGCCCACGTGATGCAGGTGCCGAGCTAGAAGAACCTCAATCAAACGCGGTTGCGTCTCCGAAACAGCAACAGCGCAAAACAGCGTCTGCGCCCACGAATGTGTATCCAGGAGGGATGCGATGCTGCGAGTCTGGTTTGGAGTATGGCTTTGAGGGTGTGTGTAACTGTGGACATGGGTGTGGTTTGGAAGAGCCGCCGACTGGACACGACTTGACGAAGAGGACATGGACAAGCTGCTGGCTGCAGTCTCCAGGTTTGGGTTCGTTACTCTGCGCACGAAGGTGCTCTTGTCGTCGTTGAGTGTCGCCAGTATGACGTCGGAGTAGCGCATTACACAGGCATGAGTCCAAAGAGCTCGCACAGTGTCGATGGAGTCGATAGCGTGACTCTTGGTAGCAATGCTAGTGCTGGTACCATTCTTGGTATGGTCTGTGCTAGTACCATGTTTGATGTGGTCCAAGAGCAAAGCCACCACGCCATCAGTCATTAGGGTTTCCAAGAGGCCGACTCTGTTGCTGAGAATCTGCGCGTTACTGTCCTTGTTCCATTCAGTCGCAGTTTCGATGCGCGCGTGCAGCGTGTCGCGCGTCCATTGCTCGAGCATCGCGTCTCTTCGCATGACCCACGCGCACTTTGCCGCGTCGCTGCAGCACACGTCGCGAAGCTTTTTGCTCGCACTCGCAAACGCGCACGGTTCGTCCAAACACGCAAACAACTCAATCAAAACATTGCTCGGCAGTGACGGCAGCATCGAAAAGCGCGTTTCGTGGTCTTTTCTGGAAGACAAATTATTGTCGCCACATTTATAAATCTGACTAATACATCCTGCATTCCTGCATTCATTCAACATATTCAAGCATAAAGCGGCTTGACGCCATCGTGAATTGCATTGATGGCATGGTAGAGAGGTTGGCTCGGGTGGCACACTTGGTCACGAAGTGACGGAGGAGGCATCCATCAGATGATCTTCAGCGAAACATTCGAGCAGCGGACCTGTTACTTAAAGCATCCATGGACCAATCGCTTTCCAAGAAGCTGGTAATCCACAAATCAAAATGAAGGACCAGACCAGTTTTACTAATTTTTTTTTTTGACTCTCTAGTACTCTTCGGCCTCCTCCTCCTCTCCTTCAACAGAATCAGTACCAACTTCCTCATAATCCTTTTCAAGCGCAGCCAAATCCTCACGTGCTTCAGAAAACTCACCCTCTTCCATACCTTCACCCACATACCAGTGCACAAACGCACGCTTAGCGTACATCAAGTCAAACTTGTGGTCCAACCGTGCCCAGGCCTCGGCAATCGCCGTCGTGTTGGACAGCATGCAGACGGCTCTTTGAACCTTGGCCAAGTCACCACCGGGGACAACCGTGGGTGGCTGGTAGTTGATTCCAACCTTGAATCCGGTTGGGCACCAGTCGACGAACTGAATCGTGCGCTTGGTTTTGATCGTGGCAATGGCAGCGTTCACGTCCTTGGGCACAACATCTCCACGGTACAGCAGGCAGCATGCCATGTACTTTCCGTGGCGGGGGTCGCACTTGACCATCTGGTTGGC
Organism: Chytriomyces confervae; assembly: GCA_006535975.1. Lineage (NCBI taxonomy): Eukaryota > Fungi > Chytridiomycota > Chytridiomycetes > Chytridiales > Chytriomycetaceae > Chytriomyces > Chytriomyces confervae. Next base: position 1,011 of record QEAP01000418.1, on the reverse strand, counting down.
TGGCTCAAAGCACGAGTATGTGATTTCGGCAACAGTCAATTGCTCGTGGTATGCTTTTTCCGCAGAAATGACGGGCGCGTACGTCACGAGGGGGAAATGAATACGTGGGTATGGGACCAAGTTGGTTTGGAATTCAGTCAAGTCAACGTTGAGGGATCCATCGAATCGAAGGGACGCCGTGATGGACGACGCGACCTGGGCAATCAATCTGTTCAAGTTGGTGTACGTTGGGCGGTCAATGTCCAAGTTACGACGGCAGATGTCGTAAATGGCTTCGTTGTCAACCATGAAGGCACAGTCAGAGTGTTCCAAGGTAGTGTGCGTAGTCAGAATCGAGTTGTATGGCTCAACGACAGCGGTGGACACTTGGGGTGCTGGGTAAACTGAAAATTCAAGCTTGCTCTTCTTGCCGTAGTCAACAGAGAGACGCTCGAGAAGAAGGGCTCCAAATCCAGAACCAGTTCCTCCTCCAAATGAGTGGAACACGAGGAATCCTTGCAGACCAGTACAGTTGTCTGCAAGTTTTCTGATACGGTCGAGAACAAGATCCACAATTTCCTTTCCGATGGTGTAATGACCACGAGCGTCTGTGCATCAAAAGTCAAATTTAGAGTCATAACCAGAACAATGGCACCAAAACGGAGACAACCCAACAACTCCCAAAAGCGCTGACGCAATAAAAAAAAAACACAAAACCAAAGAAGCACTCACAGTTGTTGGCAGCATCTTCTTTGCCGGTAATCAACTGCTCAGGGTGGTAGAGCTGTCTGTAGGTTCCGGTTCGCACCTCGTCAACTACGGTTGGCTCCAAGTCGACAAAGACGGTTCTTGGAACGTGTTTACCCGCACCAGTCTCAGAGAAGAAGGTGTTGAACGAGTCGTCACCGCCTCCAATGGTTTTGTCGGAGGGCATCTGACCATCTGGCTGGATACCGTGCTCGAGACAGTACAACTCCCAACAAGCGTTTCCAATCTGGACACCGGCCTGACCGACGTGGATGGAAATACACT
>QEAP01000417.1:0-22682 GCA_006535975.1 Chytriomyces confervae | reverse complement strand
AATTCTGTTCCCTTTTTAATTTGCTGAAAGCTGACGGAATCCTTCTGTGTTTGCAGCTCATTCCATGCATGGCTTCCAACTGGTTCTACACTTACCAATTCGGACCCTTCGGAGACTACTTCAGTGGTCGTACCAACTCTCTCAAGGCCATCTTCTACTGGGGTGCTCAGGCTGCCGGAGCATGGGTCCTTGGAAACATGTACTTGGACAACACCAAGTACACACGTACCACTCGTGCCTGGACTGGATTCTACCTGATTGCTGGATCCACTATTGTGTTCTTTGGAGGTGGTGCTGCTTTTGAGTACGCCGCATCTGCTCCAGGATTCGTCCCCATTGATGCCGGCAAGGAAACTGGCCGCTTCATTGGCCCCTTCTTGCTGTACGCTTGCTACGGTATCTACGACGCGTGGTTCCAGATCTACACCAACTACCTCATTGGAGCCATCTCCAACGACTCTGAGACTCTCTCTCGTTACGCTGGATTCTACAAGGGAACCCAGTCTGCTGGAGGAGGTATCTCTTGGGCTCTGAACGGATTCGTGTTCACTGCCAAGAACGGAAACAAGCTCACTTCGACAGCTCAGTTCTGGGTGATGGTTGTGCCATGTCTTCTTTCGATCGCGTTCTTTGGAATCTACTGCAAGACGTTTGTGAAGGACTTTACCGACGAGTCTGCCGAGAGTGGTGTTTCTGCCATGAAGGCGCACTAGTTTATGTGTTTAACAGAGCGGCTGCGCGTCTATATATTATATTATAGATCAAATAAGACGAGTATGATTTGTAGGAGTGAATAAATAGCTTTACTTTCAGTGTACGATCGGGGATGTGTTTGTGCCTGATTACGGGCATCGTCGATAAACATGTTTCTGAATGGTCTGAATCACAAGATGGAAGTTTATCTGTGTTGCGTCTCTGCAAAAATTCTGAGCGAAACCAAAAATCCGAGTCACCTTTTTGTTTGGATGACACGCTCACACTTGTACTCGATCGATTTTTATGGCAAACATCGCGTAATATAATTGTGATTTCGACAGTGCATATTTTGTTTTTATTTTATTTCATTTATTTTTTGAAAATGTCAAATATCTCCTTTTCACAAATCGAAACTCGCTTTGTTTTGAAACAAGAACGAATATAAACATAAAAAAAATGATGCGCAATCTTTTTCGAAGCGTTGGGAGTATTTTACACTTTGCTCCTTATTTTCGTAAAGTTTCGACCAAAAGAACGTCGCGCAAAATTGTTTTTGTTTTCTTTCGCTCTTCAAGTTTTGAAGAACCGCCCGATCGGTCACCGCAGCTCCGCATCAGTACGGCATAAAAACCTTGAGCATTACATTATTTCTGGCGTCCTTCGATAATAAAAAATGGCGCGGAGATGGAGGCCCACAAATGCAATAAAAAGGGTGACTAATAACGAGTGCCGAGTACGGGAAAATTCTTTGACAATGGAAGAGACACGCCGCCCGTCCATCCGAGTCACGACGTACCGTCAACACAGCGCAGAGAGCTCCTCCAGCTCACTCTCGTCGGACCGGAACAAATTTCCGCGCGAGCCCGCCGCCGGCATCGATGATGGCAAACCCGTCGTTGTTCACGACCTTGTAGGTAACAGCGTAACAACGCTCACGGGTGCCAGTCGCTCGGGTAGTGCTGTGGTTGTTTCTAACAAGCAATCTGGAACTGAAACGCGTGATTCCAATGAAGGCTCTTTAAGTCGAAGAGCAAGTTCGGGCAAGGAGTCTGCCACATTTTCTGAAACTCAACAAGTTGTTCATCATCGCACTGGATGGGATTTGTATGGAATGGTGGAGGACAAGGAAGATTCTCCGACGCGTAAATTTGCGGGGGTGAGGCGCCATCTTTTCAGTTCATGCATCTTCAAAAATGAGGTCACACGACTTTTATTTCTTCTTTCCCAGCTCAAGCTCAAATACAGATATCCAGTTCCGCCTGATGTTCGCGATGGCCACACGTATTCGGGCTATGTCGTTGTTCGTCAATGGTCGACAGCAGGTGTGAGACAAAAATGGAAAACAAGATGGATGATCATCAAAGAGAACAAGGCGTTTCTCTTAAAGTCTGAAACAGTTGGGTGGCTCAGACCACATTTTCCAAATATCTCTTGCAATTAACGGCCAATTCCTTCACAATTAGGACAAAGTGGCCACTGCGATCATCAAACTGGATGACTGCTTAATCAATCCTATGGAATTTGGCGGCTACTCTCATTCATTTTGGCTTGCGCCGCCCCCAGGGGTCATCAATGAAACCAACGATGGAAAGGAATTGAAGTGGATAATTCTTGCCAGCAACGAAGAAATCAAGTTCGAATGGATTGCTGCCTTGATTAAGGGTGCTGGTTGGCGTGAGAGGCACATTGGTGAAACCTGATCTTTTTTGTTTTGCCGTTTGCTTCTTCTGAATCCAACATTCATCGCTTATCCTTGACGTCTCTTCAGCCGAAACAGGACAAGTTCCGAAAATCACAGTCCATCATCCCATTGAAGAGTCGATATCGGTGGGGCTGGATTCTCCATCTACAGACAGTGTTGCAGAAAGCCCCGTTCTCAGTCCACTGCAATTGTCATCAGCATCGTCATCATGTGGGAACATGGACACGTTATTTCCATTCCCAACACCCGATTTGACAACACTGAAAGATACAGCATTTTCTTCACACGCAACGTTTCCGGAATCGCCGAGTCAGAATAGCCGCCGATCGAGTCTTCACAGTCAAGAAGCATTGGCGTTAATTAGCGCCAGCAACGCACGCTTTTTCAAAAACGGTGGCTATAAAAGTACATCTAGCTCTGTTTCGCGACGATCATCAGGCAGTGCTTCGATATCCTCAAAGTCCATGGATGGGGCAAGGAGTTTCACCGAAGCAGATATTCGCATCTCAAAAACAAGCAGTGGGAGTAGTTCCAATAGCAGTGGCAGCGCTGGTTTGGCCAGCAGAAGAGCCAGCGGGAGTGCTACTAACGTACAAGGATCACAACCTTCGATGAATGGCTCGCAGTCAAGTTCACCGTCTGTGCCTGGCTCGGATAAACTTCCTCGCAGACAAACAAGTCCGAATTTACCGCGAGCCAGCGTCAGGGACAGGATGGTGTTAGAAAGGACGACCTCCACAGTCAGCAACCCGGGCGACACGACTCTCCAAAGACGAAAGACCTCGCATGTGACCATCCGGGAGACAGATGATGCCGAGGAGCGGTCCAACATCGGCTAGACTATCGATCGATCGATGCGGTGATGGTGATGCGGTGATGTCCAGACTTGAATCAACATTTTATGAAACTTTTTTTTTTCTCAATAAACAATCTCGGAGGGGATTATTTGTGTCGCGCCAGTCCACCCATCAGTGAGTTGTCAATGAGCCGCGCGAGTAAGTGCCAACTGCACCCACAAGTATCTGGAGTGACCCACTATCACTCATCCTGCAGATGACGCGGGCAGAGCTCGACTCAACGTCAACATGAACAGCCATTCACAGCAGGGCCATCCGCCGCCGAGGAGTGCGCCGGCGCTTGGCAACAGCGGTGCAAGCCCGTTCGCAGCGGCACTGAATGCCCAGATGACTCAGATGGGCCAGCCGATTCCTGCCGCGCAATTCAACCAACCTCCGTTCAACCCACAAAGAGGTGCCTCAGTTCGGGCCGGAACCGTTGCCAGTCGGGAACGGATCGCTCCTGCGTTGCAGCGCAACTTGACTGCTGGTCCTGCCCCTGGGACAGCTCACGGAGGGCCTTCTCCTGTCACCAATTCAAACAGACTGTCGGGTCTGCTTCCACCAAGAGAGAGACGTCAACTGCCTCCTCGTATACGCAGAGAAGTTCCCCATGTGGATCAATTGGCAGATGATTCAATCCCTCCTCAACGGCAACCACCTCCGCGAAACCCATCCGCCCGTATCAACACCACCGTGCCCAACAACAACTCTCGCACCCAAGATCCAGCATCTGCTGGTTTCGAAAGTCCCTCAGAGATGTCTTTTCGAAGACCTTCTGTTCGCGATCAATCGTCTTCCCTTGGAAGGGATCAGTCCTCTGCAGTGAACAGACCACCTCGAACAGATTTCCCTCGGACAGATTTTCCTCGCTCACCGAGAATAGCTGCGCTGGACGGTAATTTGGGCCAATTCAGTGCCGTGCGTGATTACGAAGGAGTGTCTCAATCAGTCACAGCTTTGATTGCTGCAGAGTACACGGACATTGGTGGAAGCGGCGACGATAACGCCATTAAATCAGCCTTCAAAAGGCCAGGTGGCCCGGGGAAAAGGTATTCTTGTTTATTTTAATGCGACTTTTAGTTGACTGATCACAAACACAACTTGACAAAGTGCGCAAAGAGTATCTGTGAATGTTGTCCCGCAACATTTCGAGCAGCCTCGAACAATGACTGCCTCCAATGAAAGGCCTCGTCCACCGCGACGCGAAACAGCAAAGTCTCCTCAATCGCCGTCACAAGCGCCCCTCGAAACGCGACCACAGATCCTAGATGGCCCACTTCCTGCTCGTCCCGGCGTTTCAATTCCTCAAACTGCGCTTGCGCCAATCCGACCAACGTTTGGGAAAGAGTCTTTGCCGGGACGATCCCCGATGGCTCCGCCGGGCCACAGAATCAGTGCCATGAAACAGCAAAGACCAAATATTCCTTTGAATGTGTTCATGATGGAGAAGGGTGTACGGGGAAGTATCTTGAAGATGACTGTGCTGGATGAGTCTGGAGCCGAACATGAGGTCAATCAACTCGATGGCGACCAGGAAGAATGGGATGAAAGCACAGACGACGAAGATGAAAATGTATTCCGGCTTGGAAAGGGCGCCAAAGTAAAGAAAGTGTTGAGTGGTGGGCAGCTTGGGAAGAAAGGCGTCCCGCCGACACCCTTGCTGACGACTAGTGCCGATCGAGGTGCTCGAAAAGAAAGAGACCGCGCATTGAGCCCCGTGCGCGCGGCTGGTAAAGCCCTGAAAACTCCTGTGCAAACAAAAGCGCCGAACTTGCCAGCAAGTGCGCTGAGGCAATCGGTCCTCAAATTCAGTCACGGTGGTGCACTGGCGGTAAATTCGAAAGGAAAGCGCGATGATGATGAAGTTAGCGATGCTGCTACAGAAGAAATGGATGACGTGGATTACCTCGATAGCTACAAAAAGATGGCAGTGGCTCCTGTTCGTGGTGCTAACGCATCTGCCGCGGTGGCACCAGTGATTCCCGTACCTGCGTCTGAATCATCATCAAAAAGATCTCCGGCTTCGAACACCTCAGACACGGCAAATGTCGCTGCCATCTCCGCCGCCGCTGCTGCTGCTGCTGCTGCTGAAAAGGCTGAACAAGAGATTGCGGAATTACAGAAACAGTTGGATAAAGAAAAATCACAAGGCGCCCGCCTGAGGCAGGCTTTAGAGTTATCCAAAGGCGACATTGCTCCAATTCTCGATTTACTTCAAGAAAAAGAGCGACAGCTTGAAATCTTTAAAGAAGCTGTTCTCGCAGCAAAAACAGCGGTGGATGAAACTCGGATAGAACGAGATGAAGCCGTAGCAGGAATGACGAAAAGTAAAGGTAAAAAAAAAGCATTATTGGGTTTCATGCTGACCAGTTTGAAATTTACTGAAATCTAAACCCGCGCAAATTGAACAGGGGATTTTACTCAGCAATTATTGGACCTCGAAAGCGAGCTTGGCATGATGCACAAAGAGCGCGAAGAACTCGAATTGCGCCTGCAGAATGCTCTCAACGCAAAAACCAATACAGAAAAGAATCTCACTCAACGAGAAAAAGAACGCGACGAAGCCGAAATGGAACTCGATACTCTCATGGAAGAGCGCGCCGCGACAATTATAACTCTTGAAGAAAAGTCCAAGGGCCTTAACACGGCCGAAACAACGCTTGCTCGGCTGGCGAAAGAGGTGGAAGATCTGAAGCGCCGTGAGCAAGAAAGCGCAAAGCGCTTGCAAGATGCTGAAGCACGAGTGCACGCCACCGAAAGCGCACTGCGCAAAGCCGAGACAAATGCAAACTATGCTGTCAATGAAGTCAAAACAAAGGGCATGGTGACTGGGGAGATAGAAGAGAAACTCAAACTGACAATGAAGGACTTGTTTTTCGCGCAGGCGCGAGAGCAAGAACTTGAGCAGAAAGTGAAAGATGCTGAAATGCGCCTGAAATTTTCCGAAGATGCTTTGATGGAATCGGAAATGGCGTGCGAGAATGCGGTCGCGGAAATCTCTGCTCTCAAATCTGATTCACACGGATCCGAAAAGATTCTCCGAGATGAAATTGAAACACTCAATAACGATTTGGATCAACTGGCCACAGAGCTGGACGAAAAAAGCGTGCAAGTGGAAAGGGCGCATGACACTATCGGCGACCAGGACATCAAAATCAACGCTCTGGAAGCTGATTTAGAAAGTGCAAGAGATGAAATCGAGGCTAATGCGAATGCTATCGATGCGATGGGACAAGAGCTGAATAATGCAAGAGAAAACAAGCAAAACCTCCTCAATCAGATTAACGAACTCAGTAATGCGCATTCGAATGCGCTGTCACGGGAAGCGGAACTGTCACATGGAGGTGACGCCAGTATGAAAGCTCTCGTTGCCGTGAGTTTATCCCATTTCGAAATAAGGTTTTTTTTTATGGCATTTATCAGTTGTCGATAGGAACGCGAAGCTTGGGAATCAAAAGTCCTTGAGCTGGAAGAAATTCTTGCAGACTCCGAGATGGAACGAGATGAGTTGAAAATGCGTTGTCAAGAAATGGAAAACGACTTGGACGATCTCATGCGCGAAAACAGCGAAAAGATTGAATCGCTCACAAAATCTCTTCAAGAATCACAAGAGGGAGGTGAAGATTCCCGGGTAGATGAACTTCGTCACCAATTGCTTGCCGCGACCAGCACAGTTGAATCCCTCCAAAGAAATATATCCGACCTCACCGTTTCTGCTACCGAAAGGGAAGCTGCAAATGCAACGCAATTGAAAGAACTTGAGAAGGCCATCGAAGCTGCTAGTTTTGAGCGAGAAGAGGCCGAAGAACGAATTGGAGAGCTCGAAATGCGACTGCAAAATTCAGATCCTGTGTCAAGCAACCCGGGTACAGCTGACGAAATCCACGGACTGGAGGAAGCGCTTGCCGCCGCCGTTGCCGAAAAGGACATGATGCAGTCCGAACTGGCAGATTTGGAAACTCAAATGGACGATATCTGGGCTGAAAAGGAGGGTCTTCACGAAAAAATTGAATCTCTCCAAAAAGAACTGGAAGACGCCCGATTCGAACTCGAAGATGCTGGCCAGAATGTCGGTGCTGAAGGAACTGGAAAAGAAATCCAAACGCTTCAACAAGCACGTGATGATGCTTTAGCAGAAGTGAAAGCGTTGCAGGAGCAATTACAGAAAGTGCGTGCTGATGGAGTGAATCTTAACGCGCCTGGGGAGTTGGAAGCACTGCTAAAAGAGCGAGATGAGGCTCGGTCACAGCTACATGTGTTGAAATCGGATCTCGCTAATCTCGAGGCAATGTTTGAAGATGCTCAAAAAGAAACTGAAGCGTTGCAAATGAAACTGCAGCTTTCAAGTAATACCAACGTGAGTGTTTGCCTTGGAGACTTAAAAAAACCAAATTAACCGTTGGAATCAGGATTCTGATGCAATTCAACAGTTGGAACAAGAGCTAGATGATCTTGTCGCCGAGAATGAAGGGCTTCGAAAAAAACTGGAGGATGCTGAGAACGTTCCATCAAATGCGGACAATGTAGATTGATTTTAGTTTGACGCCAGTGTCGTTTTCATAATATGGCTCATTCCACAGGAGATACTGACGCTCAAAAGTGCCTTGGCCGATGCACACGATCAAATTGAAAAGCTCCTGGAACAAGTGGAGACAGGAAACCAGGCCGGAAACTCCAACTCAAATGATGCAGCGAAAATTGCTGAACTTGAATCGCAGCTTGAGGAGTCCAGATTTGAGGCTGACGATCTTTACGCCAAGTTGGAAGAACTTGATAACGCCATGTCTTCAGACGCGGTACGATTGAATTTACCCCGTCTTTTTTTTTTTTTAACTTTGAGCAAGGAACTTACGATGTACAATAGAAATCGGCAGAACTTGAAGCGCTGCTTGTAGGAGAAAAATCCCGTGCGGCCACTTTAGGTACTTTCGACAGGGAACAACCCCCTGCTGGGTAAACTAACAAAAAAAACTTGTCATTGCAGACGCGACGAACAAATCTCTGACGAACGAAGTTACATCACTACACGAGCGACTCGCTCGACAAGTAGTGTTGTCAAAAACTGACGGAGATGCCCAATCTGTGATTGCAGATTTGGAGAACGAAATTTCTGTCTTGAAATCAGAACTCGACAACACTGCTCAAGCATTCGACGAGCTTGAGGCCCAATTCCTCAATTCCGAGAACGCAAACAAGGAGTTGAACCATGCTTTGGATTTAGCTGATCAAGAAATTGAAACTTTGAATCGCGAGCTGGACGAAGTTTATGAAGCAGATACCGTAAAGGAGCTGGAAGACACAAAATTGAAGCTCGAAGAATGTCTTGCGAGGCTTGAGAATGGAGAAGGTGTGCCAAGCGAAAGACCTGAATCCAGCGATATTGCGAAATCTCCAGAACAAGAAATGAGTCAAGTGGAGAGCGAGCTACGATCACGAATAGCGGTTTTGGAAGATCAGGCTCATGCTGGAAAGGAATCTCTGATCCAGCAACTTCAAGAACAGCAAGAAGATGCGAAAGAAATGCGAGAAACTTTAGTATCACGATTGCGCCAACAAGAATCTGAAGCAACGACTTTACGAGAAGATTTAGCGCGATTGCAATCAGCATTTTCTGAATCCTCAACAAACTTGAAAGCGGCTGAAAAGTTGTATGACGATTTTCGGTCCAAAACCGAGCGATTGGAGAAAAAGTATTTGGAACGGGTTGATCTTGTCGAATCTGCTTTGGAACAAACGTTTGGTGAGATTGAATCCCTGCGCGCTCGAATTATCCAGTCATGCCAAGATCAAGGCGTGGAACCACCCACTTTCAAGCCCCTTGAACAGCTACCTCCGCCAAACTATGAAGACAAGGATGATGAGGCGTACGATGCTCCCAAGACTGGATTCCTGAGTTCTCTGTGGAAGGGCCGTAGACCTACGATTACGAGTCCAAAGGAAGATAAAAGGAAAGACAAAGATTTACTTGGGCGACCCACAGTTGGGTCTCCTCAGCCTGTTGACGACGCATTCCGGCCCAAGACTCCATCAAGCCCACCTGATGCGCATGGTGCCAAAAACGCAGGCGTCGAATCAGCGCCACAAGACAATAGTTCAACATCCAAGCCTGATCTTAAATCATCTTTAAAAGGAAAACAGAGCACGGGAATATTGTCATCTCTGTGGGGTGGTCGTAAGAATCCCGAGGATGCTTCTAGTAGCGCAGCCGCTTCCACGACAGTAAATGCACCTCCAGTGACACCAGGTTCCGAAGTTGCCAGTGAAACTGCACCAGGCGCTATGGATGTGAAACAAGCTATTGTTGGGGCAGATGATGATGATGCTCCACAACAGCCACCTTCAAAGTTTCTTGCGTCAATCTGGGGAGCCAAATCTAAACTAAAACGGACCGATTCAGAACCAGCATGAAAAACCAAAAATGGCGCCTCATATGGCACAACTTATCGATATATAATGGTTGTTTTTTAGAGATCAAGTAAACTCATGAATTCATTGACTTGTGATACTTGTGATGGTGCATTACTTCGCTCAAAACGTAGCAGATTGCCGCAGACAAATCACAGTTTATAACAGTGTTGATGTAAGTAAGTGAAAGGGATGTTCATTTTGCTGCTTCGTTGTGAAAGAAAAAAAAAACCAAACAAACAAACCAAAAAAAAAAACCAGAAAACAAGAAAAACTCCTCAGAGAGTGGTGCTATAGTGATTCTAACTTCATTTGCAATGCCATCATCATTTGCTGCATTTGCTCCATTTGCTCCTTCAATTTGCGCTTCTCGGCTTCCTTCTCAGTTTCCACAACTTGGTCTGCTGATGCTGTCGGTGCTGGACCCGATGCTATTGGAGTCCCAATTCGTGCCGCTGGCAAGGGAACGGCTGGCTGCTGTAACCCAATGCTTTTCCCATTGCTCAGTGCTGCAGTGGGTATAAATTTAACAACCGCCACTGGAAATAAACCAGCCATGGAGGTTGTCAGGTTTGTTCCAACTGCCCAGCCATCGTCGAATGTCTCACTGCAAAACGCAATCAAAAAAAAAAAAGCATCGTTTGATGAGAGGATTACACTCAGAAAGAAAGAAAGAAAAAAAACTCACGAAATAATGACTTGATCGCCGGAAGACATTTTCAACTGGTCCTCCACGTCTTTGGTACCACCGTTTAGATCCACATAATCCGGGTTCGGATCATACCCAATTCGAACGGTTAAAATTGTTTCCAAGTCCATCGGTGGGGCAGAAACAACAGGCGGTTGAAAACTCGGTGGCACGCCCCCAAACGCTGCAATCAAGTCGAAATCATCCTCCTGTACCGCATGCACTATCCGTACAGGAACGATCAAGCTCGCCTTTAACCGAGTTGCTTTTGCGGGGGCATTGTTGAGGTTGTCAGAGGCCAATGGAGATGACGGTAGTACGACACTACTCCGTTTATCCAATGCTTCGTGAATCATTTGAATCGTTCGCAAAGGATCAATGATGACGCTGTTTTGGGTGCTTCCACTCGTCCCGACGCTGTGCGCGCGGCTGGAGCTTCCCACACTTGCCGGACTGCCACGAGACCGAGGAGCTGCAGTATTCGAAGCTCCAACACTGCTAGCTCCGCTTTTGTAAACGAATTCGAATACGAGCGAGTGGGTCAGTTGAAGAAGTAGCGTATTCAGATCCGGCCGTGATTCGGCGAGTTGCAATGTGATTTTCAAGGGATTTTGAGGTGAAAAGAGAGGAAATCGGTCTAGTTGTGCTTGCATGGGAGGAACTTTGTATCGAAAGAGGGTACCGATCGGAATTGGAATCGGGATATGTTGGCTTGGCATTCTGTTGTGTGATTCCAGCCTCAATACTGGCGCGCAAGACCCATGATAAGTCTAAAAACATACTTAAGTGATGCAGTTTCGACCAGATAACAACGGACAGCGGTAATTCGTTTCACGAGCTCCGAGCCGTCTTGAATGGCTACGAATATGTCCATCTGGCCATCCTCATGGAAGACATACCGGGGAATAGTCACATTGACGCTGAACTCGCCTTAGAGAAGAAAACGTAGCAGTGTGAGTTTTTGTGGGTTCACTTTCGATACATGGAAATCATTTTTAGGGTTATCAGAAGAAAAAGGCGATGGTTACCGCCAGCTGTGGCGCCCCGACCAACTTTATCATCGCCCCTCAGCCATCTCGGAAAGGACTGCTTCACAATGACGGGGCATGGGTCATTAGACATGATGAGGGTATTATCGGTGCAGACAACGGAGGCAACAATTTCATAGAAACGGGTTTGGCGTTTAGCGTAAGTGGGATTCGCAGTATCGAACTGATGGCTGAAGGGCATTGAGCTCAATAGAAAGTTGTACGAGGGTAGAATGTTGCTGGGTATCTGAAGCGAGAAAGGGAATTCGTGCCTGCACAGGAAAGTTTGAATTAAGAGGTGCAAAGTCCCCGTCGTATATATCGCACGGGACTCACACGCCTGGAACAAGGGAATCGCCTTGCTCCTCCTTTGCCCAGACAGTGAGCGAGATATCGACAGGATCTCCGTCTACGTCTGGGTTATGTTCGCTGCCTGCAGTGCCAGAGGCGCAGTCCCGCACTCCGTTCGTCGATCCAAAGAAGTGTATTTGTACGTGGGAAGCCTCGGCGGGCAGCAGATGTGTAGCAATGCGCAGACGTCCAGTTACGAAGCGGGCTACGGACACTTGGGCCGACGCCGCTGCGAGGGGCACGCCGATATCTCCGTTGACATCCACGAGCACGAGTGGACACAGGTTCACTGGCGCTTGCTGGCTCATTAGCGAGTGAGTGTCGCAGGCAGTCTGTGTTGGGGCTATTTATATTCCGAAACAGAAACAGCGACGACGCACGATGAGAAATTGTGTTTTTCACTGGGCTTGACACGCTAAGCCCGATTGCACACACGGCCTTTGCTGCCCGTGGTTCGGCGTTACTTGCGCGTGTTTCCCGTGCGCCAGTCTCGGCCCGTGCGGCATCGAGGCCTCCCGTGCCAGCAGGCCCCGGATCCCGCTGCCCCGGTTCACGTGCCTCCCGCATCCAAATCCATCCACTCCGGACTATTCCCCGCCCTCCTCAGCCTCCTCCTCGCTCCATCAACCGTGTACACTCTGTAGACCCGCATGGCACATCACAATGTGCGTGGATGCCAATTTACCAACCACGCGCGGAACCATGAATACGGTAAACAGAATTTCTTGTCTCCCCAAAAATGATAATCTTGAACACAGTGCACGGAAGCGGATCGAACAACTTCCGGATGTTTGCATTTGCTGTATTTGCGCAAGTCTCGGTTTCATACTTGTTGTGTCCGTTGCCATCGTTCATCTTGACTCTTACTCACTTGTCAACCAAGTTTCAATTGGCTGGTACTTCAGTTCCCAGCGCTACTGTAAAGACACTGGTCGGTAGTCCGATGCACGCATCGCAGCCAAGTATTCCTGCAATCATCCAACTGTGCAACGGTCGTTGCAAACCGAAAACACGTCCGAACGAAGAATCCAATTCCAGAAATTCAATGCACCGCCCTTAGTGCGTCAACCCTCCCACAAAAGAGAAGTTCAGTCCATCTCAGCCCACATCTCCATCAACGCCATGACTACATACAGCCAGTATGTGAAGACAGTAACAGGAACACAGTTGGTCTTGTCTAATTAACCGTCCTCGACGCTTGTGTCAAACGCGGGATTTCTTGCGTCAACTCTGCAACAGAATACGCTTGAGATGGGAGAACGACGCTGGTGGACCTTACTCCACAAGTATTAGGGATGAAGGAGTCACGACCATAATATCAATAAAAGAAAAAAGAGTCCAACTGTGGGATGTGGCGGTAAGAGGCAGCTGAATAATAGCGCAGAAGAGAGAAGCCAATCACGCCAAGTTCTGTTCTCGTTCTTCTCGGCCCTCAGTTGCAAGTGCCACTCTGGAAATGCCTTGGGTACGGGATAAACCACCAAACCCGCATTACCCGCGATTATTGTCCACTGCCAACGATTTCACCTCAGCGGCGTTGAAAGGAAGGCTTTTGTGCTGGGTACCGATGAGTGTAGAGCTGGTTCTTCTGCCTCTTTATGATGGACGGACGCTCGCTGTGACAAGGCCGCGCAAGCGGAAGAGACGGACGGACGGAGCAGAGCGCGCTCTCGAAACCCGCGTGGCAGCGGCTGTCCGGGATCCACCCACATAATGGCCCATGTGAATTATTTGCGTCGTAACTGAAAGCATCCAAAATGGTCAAAATCGCTCGCATCAGGCACGAACATGTCGGCATCACAGCGCTCGACCCAGAGCACATGCACGAACTCAAAACCTACGCTAAAGAGGTTCCGGGCACCAACCCCGGCGATGGATCCGCAACGGGTATTTTCGCTCTCCTTCCGTGTGCGATTTCACTTTTTAACCCCCGCCCTCAACCGCGCACCAGGCATCTACAGGAACGCACAGGCCTTGAAAGAACTCACTTCGGACTTTCCAAAAGTCAAGACTCTGCATGACGTCTTCCAAAATGGTCTCAGAATCAACCCCAAAGGAAACTGCCTGGGCCACCGCCCCGTGCACTATGACCACAACAGCGGCGCAATGGTTGCGCAAGATTATGTGTGGCAGTCTTACGAGCAAGTGAATCAGAGAATCAAGGACTTTGGATGTGGTCTCGTCAAGCTCCACCAAGACGTTGCTGGACAGGATTCTAAATTCAACTTGGGAATTTATTCGGTATTTCGCTGCCACCGGATTCCGTAGAACCCGTTCTAACGCCCCGCGTGTTCAGATTAACAACCCAGAATACGTTATTGCGGATTACGCTGTTCAAGCCTTTTCGCTCACCATTGTTGCATTGTACGACACTTTGGGCCCCGAAACCTCTGAGTTCATCTTGAATCACTCAGAAATCCCGATTATTGTCACCACCATCGACAAGATTCCAAACTTGGTTGCTCTCGCCCCAAAATGCCCACATTTGAAAGCTGTCATTATCATGGACGGAAACTTGAACGACACTCCAGATTTAAAAGTGACCATGGCGCTTGGAAAGCAGGCCCTTGGAGAGCGTGGCATCAAACTGCTCATGTTCAAAGAGGTAGAGTCTGTTGGCAAGGCCAACGCGATTCCTCTTCGCTTACCGAAACCCGAAGATGCTGCCGCCATTTCATACACTTCCGGTACGCACACATTTTCCTTTCCATGTAAAGAGTAGAGCTAAAAGTCTTGTTTCTCAATAGGAACAACCGGCACACCAAAAGGTGCCATTATCCTCCACAAAAACCTTATCGCCTACATTCGCGCACATTTCGATGTTGGAGTATACTGCTTCCCAACAGACGTGCACATCTCCTACTTGCCACTAGCTCATATTTATGAAAAGGGAAACTTGAACGGTACCATTCTTGGAGGTGGCGCTGTCGGATTTTTCCGTGGAGACAGTACGTGCAACGTTTGGCTCAACCTGTCTGAGAATATGTGCTTATTAATGGCAATTTTTTGCGCAGCTGCCCTCCTGCTGGACGATATCAGTGTCCTTAAACCCACTGTGTTCACATCAGTACCGCGTTTGTTGAACAGAATTTACGAACGTATTATCGCTGGAGGAATGAGCGGATCTGCATTTAAACAAGGTTCGTTTTACTCTCATTGCGAAATGCCTGAAAAAGCGTGGCGAGCAACAAAAAAAAACTGAAACCTCATCCTCACAACATCCTAAAAATCTTATGAAAAGCCTTGTTTACTCGCGCCGTGAATGCGAAACTTGCAAACTTGAAAGCAACCGGAACTCTCACTCATCCTGTCTGGGATCGCCTCATCTTTGGAAAAGTCAAGTCCGTGTTGGGTGGCCGCTTGCGAGCTGTCACATCTGGATCCGCTCCAATTACTCCGGATGTTTTGAACTTCTTGAGAATTGCATTCTGTTGTCCCGTTATCGAAGGGTACGGGATGACTGAATCTGGTTGTGCTGGAACCATTGCCTTCAGAAATGACTTTGATGCTGGGCACGTTGGTGCTCCACTGTCATGCAATGAAGTCAAGCTCGTTTCCGTACCTGAAATGAAATACACGGCGAATGACAAGCCGCATCCTCGCGGAGAAATTTGGTTCAGAGGCGCAAACGTCTTTGGTGGATACTACAAGGCAAGTCTCCACGCAGGCAACGATTCCAGTGGGCTAATCGAACTTACAACTTTAGGATGAAGACAAAACTCGGGAAACCATTTCAGAGGACGGCTGGTTGCAGACTGGAGACATTGGCTTTATTGATGGCAAAGGCCGTGTCCACATCATTGACCGCAAAAAGAACATTTTCAAGCTTGCCCAAGGAGAATATGTTGCACCAGAAAAGATTGAAAACGTGTACATCAAATCCAACTTGGTTTCGCAGTGCTATGTCCACGGTGACTCTCTGCAGGCCGAGCTTGTTGCGGTGGTTGTTCCAGATGCCGAATACGCGATTCCTCTTGCGCGCGAGAATGGAATCCTGCCAGCAAGCACACCCAACCCAGGACCCACGGCACCCAACGCACCCCCACACCCACTGTTGAAGAAGGTGTGCGAAAGCGAAAAAGTGAAGGCGTTGATTCTTGAAGACATGAACCGTGTTGGAAAGCAGTATGGTTTGAAAGGTTTTGAGTATGTGCGAGCGATTCACTTGGATTCGAACGGGTTTAGCATTGAAAACTCGCTCTTGACACCTACCTTTAAGCTCAAAAGAAATGAAGCTGCTGTGAGTGTCATACTTTCTGTTCACTCTGGGGTGATACTAAAATCCTATTGCTTGTTCAGGACCGCTTCCGTCCTTTCATTGATGCCATGTACAAGGAACGTAATGCCAAACAGGTTCCCGCGAAGCTTTAAAAGCAACTGGTGGTCCGCCGAAGCCGGAAAAGGAAAATAAATGATCAATGTCATTTGCTTGTCGAATATCACATGAGTTGCTGTTGTGTTAAAGCCCATGTCGATCATATTTGGGCGGGTCTTTCTGAAATCGAACTCATAGCTTAGAATGGCAAAGCAGAATGTAAACGTGCGTATAATAATGTGTTTTAGTAAACGCTTCGCCGTAACGGTCCCAAGAACACTTCTACGCTTCACGCTGATCCTGATGAAAAGGTGGGTATTTTCTGATCGTCTAGACATGCCTCAACAGCTCAAGAACACCGAGATCATGCGTTATTTTAAGTCAGGGACAAAACTTCTGATTCCTTGTGTCTGCATCCTCAAGGTGAGACCAGTGAATTCACTGCGACCAATAGAGTATTGATTCAGTTTTGTGATGAGCATGTTGTTGCACTGGACGCGGTATTCTGGAATTAACTCAATCTGTCAAATTTAATAAATACTGAATATACTTCGGTCAATATGAGCACCCGCGTCCTCTTGTTTCAGCTGCTCTTCCTCGCCACTGGTATGCTATCAACTCTTGGTGCGCAGTGGGTCAAGTATCGCGGGGCCGCGAACGCCTTATCCTTTGTCACGAGTCTGTGCCAGTTCATTGGAATGATTCTCGTTGCTGCTCTTCCACCGACAAAGACATACACGGATCACCAGCCAGACCCGTCTTCCCTGCATCCGAATCTGTCTTGCCTGGCTCCATTCTTGTCGTATTTGCGCGTTTACGGGCCGGCAAATATCAGAGGGGCCGCCTTCATTTCTATCCTAGAAGTGGCTGGGAACTTAATCCTTGTTGCTGGCATGTTTTTAACAGGATCCGGTCTGTTTATGGTGGTATGTATCAGAAGTCCCTTGTTTCATTGGTAAAAAATCCAGTCAGTCCGGGTTCAAGTTTACTTTCCAGAACAACCTTTCATAAAAACACCGCAGATTTACTCGTCCATTGTGGTTTTCACGGCCCTGTTTTCTCGGATGCTTTTGCCCGGTCGGTCGCTGTCACGTGTGCAGTGGGCATCCGTGATTTCAATATGCTTTGGACTTTCTTTGACAGCCGTTGGAAACACTGGTAACCCAAACCCAACGTGATAAAAAAACGTACACTCGAAAAACAAAAACACTGCTAAAAAATTCCGCATGTGTAAAAGGCAACGAAAATGCTGCGGCAAGCCATTTGATCCTCCTCGGAACATTGGTCTGCATTTTTGGCACTGCCGTTCTCTCGCTCGTGTACGTTGCAACAGATCACATTCTCACGGAGGGATCATCAACACCGTATTCGCAATGCATTTGGGTCGGGATTTTCTCATCGCTTCTGACGCTTGTTGCAATGCTGTTCCTTTCGATTCCCTCACTTCGAACATTACCATTGTTTGACTCTGACGTTGTTGCGGCGCATTTGATCCTGATTCTCTCATCTCTGGGGCATAGCGTTGCATATTTCGAACTGGTGGAGTCAACGGGAGGTATTGCAACGGGTGTACTGCAAGGATTACGCGCCGTGGGAGTGTTTGGATTGAGCCATGTTTGGTTTTGTGAGAGAGATGAAGGGCAGTGTTTCACAGTCTGGAAAGGAGCTGCGACTGTGATTGTAGTGTGCGGGGTTGTGGCGTTTGCCGCAGCGAAAGGGATGCAGGAGAAGGGTGCAGGGAAGGGTGAATATGGCGGCAGCCTGGGTGCGATTCCGTTACCAACAGACGACTTTTATGACGAGGATGATGACATTCCATTGGGACGCTTTTGAAAGGAATTTAAAAAGAAAGAAAGAAAAGCGTTCATGTGGGTTGTTTGCTGGATATGTGGGTTGGACTCGTGTGTCCCCGGAATTTCCCGATGCCGATTTGCTACCATGACCATAACCGCACAACAGTTTCTTTGGCCGGTGCTGGTTCCTCGACAGCAGGTTTCGATGGAACAGTTCGTCCTGATCGAGGGGAATCTGCTGGTACAGCAATCTCTTTCAATGGGGCTCCTTCCTTCCTGCATTCCTTCCATATCCTCAGCTCCTGTCTGCATGGAAAATGATGAACAGAGGTTAGACGGCATGACTACCACTCGAAAGGCAGAAGGGGGCTGTACCCATAGAGCGTTTTGACACACGGATCGCAGCTGGAGCCACAGCAAGTTCTTTGATTCTCGGGGCGTTTCGGATTGCGCGCAATGTCTCTCAGCTCCTTCTCCCGCGTTGGTGTGAGTGTTGGCATGAGCTTACGCAGTGTGGCAGACTTCTGGAGAGGGTCAAAGTCTTCCAGTTCTGGTTCTGTGTTGCTCATTTCCAATCAAAAATATTCTGTGTTTACTTTTGATTTAACTGCTCTGGCCGGCTTGAAAGAATGAAGCCGGCGTTTGTGCCAACCGAGGCCTGTACTTCTCCTGGCTGAGCAGAGTTATCATTCGCGTCCGATGATGATGCGCGCCAGCGAAAGATGCGTCTCTCAAATCCGAGTCAGAAACGGGCAGTAGTGCTCACAAAACTCGCAGGTTCCACGGCTGCCGGTATCCGCGTATTGAGACGCTTCCACCAGTTTGAACGCTTTCTTACGCTTCCATGTCTCTGTGCGATCAGAGATCAGAGTCGCAAGTCATGGATAGGCATTTCCGGATTTATTGATAAATATCTCAGCCCAAGCGGCCACCTCATCAAGCGGACCACTCTCAAGCGCGACCTGCCCAGCAACCACGGCACCGCACCACTACCGACGCATCTCACGCATCATCAGCACACATCATCGGATGCAGCTCGCCGAGATCCGCGTGCTGGCATCGTTCCTGCGCCAGTGTATACAAGCAAAGACGCAGGCGCCAACACCACATGCCACCGAAGCGAACATGACTATGCTGAACCCTGCCCTTGTAGCGCTGGCTGCTCAAACGCCGATGCTGACACCCTCCCTCTCGCCCGTCTCGGACCATGCTGGTACTGTGTTTGCTGACGCTCTTGCGACGAGGCTTGCGACAAGACTGAGTGGACACTGGCATCCAGAAAGGTGGGTTGCGGACATGTCGCTGCTGGGTCTTCTCTCCCTCACAACCAGACTGACTGTCTCCCTTCTCTCTCCGCGTGTCCCAGCCCGTCCAAAGGCAGCGCGTACCGCTCGCTCGCGATCGTGGATGGCAGACCCGATGCGCTGCTTCACGACGCTGCGCACGACGCCTCGGTCAACAACTTCAGTGCGTGTGACCCTTTAAGCCCTAATGACATTTCGCACTTACCCATCTCCTCTGCTTAAAAAAAAATCGTTGTTTGAATCAGGCGCCTTTTTTCCGTCCAACATCACGTTTTGGATTGACCCAGGCCATGTATCATTTCGAGTCACCGACGGCGGATCTGTGGTCGACATTTGGGGCCAGGACTCCAGCACGGCCCCCCTCCTCCAACAGCAGCCTCATTTCTTCGCGCCCAATCGCCCAAGATCACACTCGGTTGCAATTCGGCAGCCAAAGTCCACCGCAAAATTAACCTGCCCACCAGCTCCTGTATTACCTCCTTCCCCTCCTCATCTGTCTCGCCAGCAGCTGAGACAGCTCAAGATTCAGCAAAAGCAATCCGAGCTACAAGAAATGGCCCGTTCACTGTCGAATCAGTACAGTAACTTGTATAATCAGCAATTTCCAAATCTTTCCTCCTCCGCGGCTTCGTCTCCATCTTTGTTGCCCTCCTCACCGTCGCCTGCAATGTCGCCAGGCGCAATGTCAATGATAATGGCTTCGTCTCCACCGCAAAGTCCTCCGCAGTTCATGGCAGCACAGCTCACTGTTAGCAGCTACGCCAGTTCAGCTTTCACATCCTCAGGATCCTCGCCATCCTCTTCTCCTTCGCCAAGCGCGTCGCCAATGATACAGCCTCATATTGAATACATGTACGAATACCACTCTAATAGCAATGAATCGTTGCAGCAATATTCCCAGCAGCAGTCGTACTTTTACAATCAACAGCAGCAGCAGCAACTCCAGCACTTGAATCAGCAGGGTCATCGCCAATTCACTCGCAAGAGCAGCAACGGAAACAATAAAAAGCAGAATGGGCGCACCACCGCCGCAATCACACCGTCTGGCGCGCATACACAATCCTGGCGCCACAATAACAGTGCGGGAAACGCTGCCAGCCGTTCCGGAGGGAAGAAACCGACCAATGGAGCTCCAGGACACGCTTTCACCGGTCATTCTGTTACACCTGCCACCATGTGATGAGTCAGCCTACTGCTTTGTTTTGTTTACCTTTGACTTGAATGCTTTTTGTTGGCCCCGTCTTTCTTTCGATAGACTTGTTTTTACTTGAATAATGTCCGTATTTCTTCATACTTTGTAATTCTCAGTGACCTCTAAAAAATAGAAAAGAAAACGAGAAGAAAACGAGAAGAAAATGAGAAGATAGATCGAATCTGCTGTAGTACTTCTGCCTAAAATACAAAGCGACCTCATGAACTGATTGTGAGCCGTGACTACTGGGTAGCATGTGTGGCATTTGAAACGATTTCAACTGAAACGAATCATGCTGGCGTCAGCGCGAGAGGCCTGAGAGTGGCGTCGCTTGGATTTGCTGTTTTGAGTATGGCCAGCTTGTGAACGAGGTCCATCTCCTTTTCCGGAAGAAAATCCAACACAAATCCACAACCAACCAACCAACCAACCAACCCCCACCATGGCCGAGGAAGCAGACGCTCTGACCAAGAAGAACATGGGCGATGCATCTCCGTCAAGTACAGCCGCAGAAGAGAACCGGCTCGATTCGACGGAGCGATTAATCCCCGTGACGCTGTTTGTCGGCAGGAACAAACAGGTGTCGGCGTCGGTTTCAGCCGACGATGTCCTAACGTTGCGCCACTCAACAACCGGCCAAACCCTCTTTGCGGCGCCACTGCCGCTTGTGGCCCTCAAGGTGCTGAACTTGGGCGTCTCAAGCCCAGGCCAGGGCAAAGTATTGAACCTGTTCAGGCGGCGGGAGTCGAACCCTGCCTCCGATACAGTTCCGAATCCTGCATCAAACAAAGGTGGACTATGGGCTGGCTACAGAAGGTCATCACTGGCTCCGAGCAAGGAGAGGGGTCACTTTCAGCTGCTTTCACCTTGCCTCACCCATCCGCTGTTTCTCTTCACGCTGACTATGGAAGACTTCAATTTGCTGCGATCCCACCTCGACGATATGCGGCTTGCAGCACTGGCCGGGAATTCGGCCATAAACTGTTGTTCCGCTGTGGAATACTCTGATTTGGATGCGAGTTGCATGCCATCGGAGGAACCTCCTGTCGATGCAACGGGACACAGCCTCCTTCAATGGCTGCAATCGAAAGACTCCTCAAACAGGGTTTGTGGAGGATGCGGTTGTGAAAATCCGCCGCCATCTTGGGCTGCAGTTTACAAGCCAAGCAATTCTTCCGCAATTGCACTGATCGTGTGCGATAATTGTAGTGGATATTACCGAGGCGTGGTGGATTTTTCTGTCCGTTCCTTCTTGCTGGATGTTTCTGTATTTGAGGTTTTACACATCTCTAAATTGTTCCTTTTTTGAGTGTTCTAAACCTGTTTTATTGGCGGCAGGACAAGTCCAACTATACATATGCAGCAATTGCATCTACATTGAACCATGCGTCCTGCGTGTCCCTGGCGAGGATAGCGTCAGAGTCCAGTTCGGCCCCGCAGTTCCGCCTATACTTTACAGAAGGGCAAGATTCAACGTTAAACAGTCCAACAACCAGCCATTTAAGAGTTCCTGGCTCCACATCGCCTTTTCAGCCACGACGTGCAAGCGACCAAGCTCTCGATTACACGTTCATGTCACATCATCTCAACAGCAACAACATCACACCTTCCGCAACCTCAAAATCAAACTCGAAACTAAGCACATCCCCCATCCCTCAAAAGAAATCACCGTTAAATGCGTTACCTCTGTCTCCGCGTGCGTCAAAGAGTGGGCCGGGGTTTTCAATGAATCTTTCCAAAACTCAAACAATCCTGTCACGCATGATGCTACATCGAAGCAGTAGTGGGAGTGTTCCAAGCACAGGCGTTGTTTCTGCTGAGTCTGGCCGTGATTCGCGCCCTTCTTCCCCATGCGGGAGCTTAAATACAGGTGCTGGTGACCAATCAATTGGAATGCGAGTGTTGTCTGCTGGACACTCGCCGACAGGTGCGCCGACCTCTGATAGCTACAGGAACGAATCTCCATCGAATCGGAGCAACAATGCGGTTGGATTTCGAAATGGGTTTTTGAGGAGGAGAGCCAGTTTTAGCAGTGTTGTGCAGGAAAAATCAAAGTTTGGGCGAGGGCTGGACGAAACACCGTCACGAAATCATTCTCAAAAAGGGTGGAGTTCTTCTATGAAAGGGTCGGCTGCCGCCGGGACTGGAAGCGAAGTTGATGGGATCAAAAAGAAGGAGTATCGTGTTCAAACGCGAATGCAGATCGCAATGCTGGGAAACCCATTTTGAATATATGTAGAAAGATGAAGCATTGTTCTCTCTCAATTACCTTATCCGGCTGTTCGTGTACTGTCGACATTCGATTGCACGTCCTCATTGAAGCAAGAAAAGAAAAGAGAAAGGATAAATCTGCTCCCCATCGGGGAATT
>QEAP01000416.1:0-15309 GCA_006535975.1 Chytriomyces confervae | reverse complement strand
CCCCCCCAAAAAAAAAACAAACAAAAAAAACAAAGACGCGTTTATTCTCGTCAAGACGTACAGCACAACAAGAGAAAACAAGATATTCCTCAGTCTCATGTCTTTGGTGCTGCTGTATCGACTTGGATCGACCATTGCCGATTTCATTTTGACTCATGCCGAGTGGGATGACAGCATCCAAGCTTGCCAGTTTTATCAGAACCAAGACACTTTGCGGCATTATACAATTGCTGATATTATGTGCGATGTTCTGGCGACCGTTGGCTCTGTTGGGTTGCTCATTTCAGGAAGGGTTGGTGGTATGACGAATTTGGCTGGGCAGCTGTTGATTGAGAATGGTGATTACCGCGAATGAGAGTCCTGCGCTGACTTGCTGCTGATACATGTTGTTTTTAGTGGTTCGGTCGGGGTTAACCTTGGCTCTGAACGTGGCTGTTGTATATGTGGCAAGCTCTCCCGACATGAGCATCGAAGACCTTTCATTGACCTGGACAGTCCAAAGCTACATCCTACAGCAGTTGATGAACATGGAACATCTCTACAGTAAGTCATCCGCCAGAGGTGTCCGAATACTCAATAGCGCGCTTCTTTCCCACACAGAAAAGCGCCGGCAAGAAAGATACAGTATTCCCGTGTCTTTTGATGAGCAGCTGACCCCATCACGGCACCCAAAGTCCAGCGTCCAGCAAACTTCGACCTCAGCGAAGCCATCTGAATAAAAATGCTTGAACAAAATCACACAGAAAAATGAAGCCAATGAAACGCGCCAGTTCCGAGAACGAGGCCATCGGAGCCAGTCTCAAACGAGCCAAAAGCGGCGGACTTGCGGCGCTGCGAGTGAGAGATGCATGAACCACTCCTGGAACCCAATAACCCGTCCCCCTCTAACTCGACACCACAGGAGAAACATCGACTCCAACGCGAGGGACATGCCCCTCCTCCGTCAAATACCAGCAGTCTTGTTACACAACAGGCATCAGCGAGCGTTAAACCGGTGCTGACACCGAAACCCTCGATAAACGCAACGTCCACTGCCAAGGCACGCAACCCATTCGGAATGGGGCAATCCGCAACACTCATGCGTGCCCCGTCTGATCCATTCAGCGTGCTCAGCAGTATCGAATCATGTTCGGGCACTTCGTCTTGGTTGGATGCTCGTCCCCAATCGGCTGTCGAAGATTTGGCCTCAGATTCAGATTCGGACTTGGAAGAAGCCAACATGGTCGAAAAGATGGATGCGAATTCGGATGCGCTTCTTGTCCAATTCGAAGAAATGTGCGCACGGGCGCCTGCGGCGCATGTTCAAGAACCTGGGAAAAGAATTATGTCCGAGAAATTATGCACGGTTGTTGAAGAACCTCGATCGAGGCTGTTTGCTCTCTTGGCCAGCAAACCAAAAGATGAGCATTCAAAAAAGAGGCTTCCGATGCTGTTTCCTGAGAAGTTGCATAGAGCGCCTTCTCGACCAGCGGAACCTGTGGCTGATACATCATCGAATTCAAAACCAAATCAGGCAGTCGAGATGGAGAAAATAGCTGGTTTAGAATCACAGGTTATGCTTGGATCGCCGAATGTAAAACGATGCTTATTTACATCTTTTTCGCAAGAAGGATAACATGTTTGACTTCAGATGACCAACTCAATGGATACCCCATCAGACCCAAACGAAGCGGATCTTATGGTACCAGTATCCAAGTTGCGCTCTTGTCCATTCGCTAAACTTTCGGCATCCAAAGGATTACTCTCTGAAAACCGGGTTTTCGATTGTTTCCACCGAACTTCATCCCTGGCTGCAAGAAAGGACAGAGGAAGACAACTTCCTGAGCTTGCATAACCATCAACTGAAAATTCCACTGCAATCTCTGGTACGCCTTTACTCAATTTTTGGTTGCCTGCGCTCTGTTTTTGGTGGACTCACAAATACTCCGCCAGACTTTGAAAGCACGATTTGATCAATGCTTGATCAGCCACGTATACCCCAATGGACCGAGAGCACCAACACATATTGCGCTGATGACGCGAATTCTCGCCATTAAACCTGGTGTCGCGCTTAAACCGTTTGAAAGAAATGAACTGAACCACTTTGTGGCAAAAGAAAGCGAATGGTTATTTTTTCCATTCCATTATCGAATGAGCGCTGAATTTATTTCCGATTTTCTTTAAAACCAGGCGGCAGTCTTTCAAATCACTGTGCGCATCACTCATGTCAAAGAACACGGACTATTTCTACTACATGAACTCTGAATTCACTGCTCTCTTTCAATCTCCGAATGCAGATGGAAATCCAACCGGTGATTTTCGCGCGGTTCTGGCAAAAGCAAGTCTGGCTTTGCGAAATGTTCTCACTGCCAAAAAGATTCATTTCAAGTGCATCGTTGCGTTACAAAAAGTGAAGAAAACCTCAACTTACACAGGTCTCGAAGAAGGGAATGAGGAGGAAAAGAATGAAGCGCGTCAAGAAATTATGGAAATGGAACGAATTCAGCCGGGAAGAACGTGAGACTTGATTTATTATGACTTCAAGCGTCGTCAGTTTTCTGATGATTGCATTTCATTTCGAAAAAAAAGCGTCACTGCTTCCAAAGCGGATGCGATTCCATGCCAGCTTGTATTTTCCGGCGCAGAAACGATTATGAAGCTCAAAGAGTTTCTCACGGACTGGACGGAACACAGCGTTGAAAAACGCGCTTTGCATCAACCTGTGCTTATTTCTCCGTCACCGTTCCTCAATGCGAGTCTAAAAATGGCCGATGTGAGTGAATCGACTTTTTTTTTTAAATCTTTCCACGCTGCTGTTGTTCTGCTTATACCTCTGGCTTAGATTGTAAAGCTTGAGCGCGTGGAAAGGTTAGAGTCAAGCACGACCAACTTGTCCAAGTCAGTCGCAACGACTATGAGTGCATTCACAATGAAAGTTTCCGGCATCCTTCTCCCCACATCCATCGCGGTCATAAAAGACATTATGCGGTCCACATGCATCAACTCCAAAAAGGAACAAGTAAAAATGATGATGGAAATTGAAAGCAGGACAGTGCCGCTGAATTTGGAAGTGGGGAGTCGAGTGACAGATTCGTCAAGTCGACAAGATGAAGGGGATGTCGATATGAATGTGTGTGGAAAGAGCGTGAATGTTTTTGAAGTTGGAAATGGAAGTTACTTTTGAACAACTTAGCTTTGATGTTTCTTTTGATCTGGTCATGTTGGTCGAAAGCCCCCTTGTCCAAACGATGAAAAAGTAAAGTTAAAAAAAAAAAGCACGCGAAATATTAAAAAGATGCGAGCGGCGTCCCAAGCATCCAAATCCTCTCGCACCATCGATCCGGAGCTCATCTACACGAAGCAGGTGCACTTTAACCTCACGATTAGCCCGCGAATAGCCTCAAAGCTCACCGTTGCCACCTCTTAAACCCGCAAACAGGAGCGAATCGGAAAGGGCAGTTTCGGACAAGTATTCAAGGCAAGTGGCACCTTCATATCGTGCTTTTCCGTGATTCTTATTCAGTATTCCGAAAGCAGGGCTTCCATATTGAAAGCGGCACGCCCGTGGCCATCAAAATCATTGATTTGGACGGTGAGCGTCGACCCCCGATTCCACCCACGCACAACCGCACATATCCTCAACGACCACCCTTTTCAATACATCGCGCTACGGAACACAACCACAGCCGCCGAAGATGAGCTCGAAGACATTCAACAAGAAATCAATATTCTCTCGCAACTGAATTCCGAGTACATTACGAAATACTACGGGAGCTACATAAAGAAGGCCAAACTTTGGATAGTGATGGAGTATTGCGCGGGAGGGTCGTGTTTAGATTTGGTGAGCAAAAAGAAAATGCTGGTGGTTTTTCCGAATGCTTGGTTGACCCCCATGTGATTCTTTATTTTTTGGTCCGTCAGATGCAGTCGGGCGTATTCGAAGAGGTTTATATCGCGACGATTATGAAGGAGCTGTTGAAGGGGCTCGAATATCTGCACTCGGAAAATAAGCTGCACAGGGACATTAAAGGTGAGGTTGGATTTTACGGGTTCGCCAAGCGCGTTCCAAAAAAAAACATTAACGTGCCGCGGCGCAAACTAGCCGCGAACGTTCTCTTGAGCAGTAATGGAAGAGTCAAAATTGCCGATTTTGGTGTGTCGGGGCAGTTATCGCAAACCATGACCATCAAAAAAATGAACACGTTTGTTGGAACACCTTATTGTAAGTATCTGCCCGTATGTGCCAAAGAGCTCTAATCCTTCGAATTAATAGGGATGGCTCCAGAAATTATTGAGCAGGCTGGTTACGACAAAAAGGTGAGACTTGAATGGACGCAGAGACTGGCTACATACTCTGACCGATTAAATTCAGGCGGATATCTGGAGTCTTGGAATAACAGCTTTGGAACTTGCAAATGGTCAACCGCCTTATGCGGACTTGTCTCCGATGAAAGCTCTGTTTCTGATTCCAGAAAATGCACCACCCCGCCTGGACGGACCCAAATTCTCGTCAGGTTTCAAAGACTTTATCAAACAGTGCCTTCAAAAGAACCCTGAAAACGTAAGAAAACCGTCATTAGGAATCGAAACTGCCTTTTATGACATTCCTTATTGCGATATTTGGAAAACTAATTTTTCGACATATTGCAGCGTCCCCATGCCAGTCAACTTCTAAGACATAAATTTATTCTTGCGGCTAAATCATGGAAGGATTTAGTGGAGCTTATTCTGCGTCACGAACAATATCTGTGTGGCTTAGATGAAGGGGACTCTCTTTGTTCTGCAGTGGACTTTAGCTTGTGAGTTTGAACGATTCCATTTCCTCGGCTTTCATTGATCAAAGGAAAACACTTGCTAATGGACGAATCGTTTTAGACAACTGGATCCGGACGACGCGTGGGACTTTGGAACCGTGAGGCCCGCAGTACCTCCAAGACCAGCAAACGTTCCCAATGTTCCTGTTTTAGCAAGAGGCGCGCAATCAATGAGCCAAAGCTCAGGTTTCGACACGATGGGAAGACACTCAGTGAGACCTTTGGTTGGTTCCCATCTGAATCCGTCAGCACCACCGACAACTCCTTTGTATCGGCAATACAACGTTGGAGGGATGGTTGGCGTGCCTACATCTTCACCTGCGGCGCGGGCGCAGGCGCCACCGCAAAATGTTAGTTACCAGCAACCACAAGCGCAACAAGAACCTGTGCAACTGCAACAACAGCGAACACCGAATCAGCACTATTTTGACTCTGGAGTACTTGTAGATGTGGTTCTGAGAGATCTCGTAAGAGAAGGGGATGCCCCTGAATCTGTTGCGTTGCTCCGGAGAGCGTTTCAAGAGGCAGAATACCGTTCACCTGGGCTTACGCGATCATTTGTTGAGCTACTCAACAAACACTCTAAATAATTAGGATATATTGTATTTCTTGTACTGAAGGCCTCCCACCAACACTTCCGTTTCTTGCATGGACAACTTCTCGCGTTTCGGATGTTTTTACGTTCCTGTTTGACTCATGCTTTTTGAATGGAATTTATGTATTTTTCTCTATAGTTTTTAAATATGTTTAAATATGTATTACGGTAACAGAATAAAGTGACGGTTTTCTTGCTACTTCAATCGAGCCATGATCAGCGCGTTTACAATCTCTTGGTCCAGCCTGGCAACATCTTCCACGCTCGTGACGAGATCCACGGGTCCATCCTCTTCGCGATCATTCTCAAACTCCCAGTCGTTGCCCAGTTCTCCTTGCTCCAAGTATTTTGTAATGTCTTGCGAGGTCATGAGTTCACCCGGGAAGTCGTCTGAATGCCTGAATCGTTTCATTTGACGAGAAATTGCGGATTCGGCTGACTCTGGACGCGTTACTGTTTGTACAAAGGATACCAGCCTTTCGACAGCAAACTCTGCGAACGGCAGAATGGTGCTAAGGAACTGGAACACGTGAACCTGCATGAATACATGAGAACGAAAACCAAATGCAAGAAAAATGAAAGCTCAAGCAGGTTATTTTTAACATAGATTCATACATTTCCAGTTCAATGACACTGTTTGGAAATACCAGATCTCGCAGAGTTGGTTGATGTTGGATCAAAATATTTGCTCCTGGGAAGGCTTGTGCTCAATTGTGTGCAGGGTTGCGAACACTTTGTTGGATTTGGTCGAGCTGTTTGATATGCAGACACGGCAGACTGATGATGAAGAAGGAAGATGAGATAAAGGATGGTAGAATGCACGGATGTTGAAATAGTTTATTTTCGGCCGATTCAAATGGCGGGTTCAGCTAATCGAGGCGTTCAAGGCCACTCGATTCAGTTGCAGTCGAAACCGAACCAAGTCCACAATCGCTTCGTGAGTTGCAAGAGAAATTCCACTCTTTACCGCTCTTTCCAGCACATCGCCATTCAAAAAATCAATCTCAGACTCAAGACCTCTCGAAACCGCCGCGTCCATCGAATTCACATTATTCGCAGTTGCATTTGAAACAGCCAAAACATACTCCAAGAGATCGTCCGCCGAGAATTCCAAACCAAACTCGGGCAACTGCGTAATTTCGGCGCAGAGCCGCTTCAAAAGTGTACGTCCATGTTTTGAGTTTGAAACGCTTCCGTTGCGGCAATTCATGATAGCGGTCACGGGATTCAACGTGCAGTTGACGACGAGTTTTAAAAGTAGTTTTCGGTGAAGTGCTTCCCACTCCAGAGGAGATGTAACGTTCAGGTCGTGCATCTGGTTCAATGCGTGTAGCACGGACTTTACGCGAGGATGCGATGAATCAGTCTCTGGAGGACATCCAAACACTGTCTCGCCCATGCCCGCGTGCGTGATGTTGTATGGCTTTGTTCGAAACACGCCGTGGGTGGTCGATCCAAGGATGAGATGGTGGTTCTTTGCGGGGAGCAACAGACGCTTGTGCAGTGCCAGGACGCCGTTGACCAACAAGACAATGACGCGTTTATTCGTGTTGGGAGATGGCTGTGTGTTTTACAGTGGATATGTGACATTACTGCTTGGATGAGAAACGCTCAGAGTGTCAAATCGGCAACTAAAGCGGGCAAACCTGTTCGTTGTTGATAAACGGCAGCAGTGCTGCTTCAGCCGCATGCGCTGGGGTGCATACAAGCAAGTCTGCATCCGGTGGAATCCTTGATGGCGGGATAAGCTCATGCGTGGACGTGAGGGTCTCCTTCCCTGTTCGACTTGTTTGGATCTGCGCTTCTGTTGTTGTGCTTCCGCCGGCAAATCGCCCGACAAGAGAGACTGGGACTCCCGATCTGGACAATGCTTGCGCATGCAGGCATCCGATGCTGCCTGGCCCGCTTTCACTCCCATGTCAGACGTGGTTTCGCAGGTGAGGTTCCCACTCACATCAAATACAACATTTTATATGTTCTTCAAGTTGATGAGTGCAAAATCCCCATAAAAACGACTACTTTCTGCGCCGTCCTTTTCCCGAGTTTGGATTCTTGCGTCCATGCCCAATCACAGGGCCACCAATACCACCACCTCGTTTTCCGTTTGTTTCGCTAAAGTGCACAAAATCTAAATCAAGATAATCCGCCTTTTTCTGTGCTGATTTTGCGGCGCGTAAACCTGCTGTAAACTCTTTTTGATCCTCACGAAGGATCATGTCGGCGCCTGCCTTTCCGGCCTGGCCACCTTTAGGAGTTGGAATTGAAAACTGGTTTTTAAAAGTATGTCAGTGTACTCGCGCGATTGGCAAGATTCGAAAGAAGACGCGTTCATACCTTTGTCCCACGCAAGTTGTACTGAAAGTTCCTTTTCAGATAAAACGTAAGCTTCCCGTTCCCATCAATGCTGCAACTTGTTCTCATCAACGTGTTGCCTCCACAAGCTGGGCAAAACACTTTGCTCATGTCTGTGGTGGTCTTGTAGCAAGCGTGGCAACGCATGATCCATGATTTTGCCTTTTTGATTTGAATTCCATCGACTGACACGAGGGTGAGGTTCATTTGAAGTAAAACGTTCTATGGGGGCGTATCAGTTTAGAGAGATTGGATCCAACAAGGGAAACAAACAAGTCCAAACCTGCATGGCAAAATCTGTCGTCAAACATCCAACGGCGATACGCTTCTGAGACGCCAACTGACTCTGTACTTTTTGCTCGTGCTTTGCTTTGATTTTCGCAATGTTGGCTGGCGTGATCCATTCACCGCCATCGTCTTCGTCATCGACAGTGTATCCAGGACCCACTTCTGCGGTGCTTTTCGTAGTTTCGACAACTTCTTCTGACGGTGGTGCAGGAATGGTTGCGGCTGTTTCTTCGAGTTGATCACCTTCACCCTCGTCGTCAACATACTCCACATTTTCTTCACTCAGATCCAACACTAATTCTTCAGCTTCTTCTTGTTCGATTGGCTGCTGTGAAGTGGATGCATCAGTCTCCTCTGTTGCGGCAACAGAGGCGGTATCGGTAGTCTTGACTCGAGGTTTCCTTGGGGCAAACTGCTGCGGCTGTGTGAGAGAATGAAAGAGAGGATCAGCTATGCGTCCATTGAACCAATTGAATTAGTTCTCACCTTCATGGGCTCCGTCCGCAAGTGCGCAATCCCATTCCGTTCCTTCTCCAACATATACGTCAAAGCCAACACCCGCAAATCCGTGCTACTCAGCACAGAAAAGTCCCCAGTCTTTCTCGCAAATGCCGCAACGGCTGCAACGCTTTCATCCGACGGAACCCGGACTTTGACATCTGAAAGGGCCACTGCCAGTGCCAGATTAGCCCTTGCATTGTAGTCACGCACCTCCCGGACAACCTCGGCAATGGTCACCACCTCTTCTGCCAGGCTGTCCAGACGGATGCCGCTCTTGATAAATGCTGCCGTGTCGGCAATGAGGACCTGCGTCTTCTTCTCTGACATTATTTTGTGTTTGAATGGGCAAGAAAAAACAAAAAAGAACACACTTTCAAATTGTGGTTGTTATCATACGACTTCCTCTTCGAAAGAAAAGGTCCTTTCTTTCTTTATTCTCCATGGTTAGATACGTGCAGTGTGTGCCTCTGTCTCTGGATCTGTGATGCTTGAGAAGACAGCTTGTTGAGCGATGCAAAGGCACTGCTCATGCGCAGTGACCCAGCCCGGCCAGCTCCGCTCAAAAGACAGCCGCATGCGCCAACAACAGCGGCTCTCAGTCGTTGCAAGTAAATAAACCCCAAACTTTGTTTCTAGCAAATCATTAAAAATATGGCCTCCACACAGCCGCCTTTCGAACTATTCGCATGGGGCCCTGCCTGGGGACTGGACTCGTTCGATCCGTTCTGCATGTCTGTGCAGGTAATGGGTGAACTTTGATGCTTGCATCAAACTGTACTCACTCGCTGAGAACAGTGCTATTTATCGCTCTCATGCGCGAGCTGGGTGTGCACAAAGTCGTCCAATCCAAAGATATCTCCATCCGGTATTACATCCATTGTCCATTGAACGCATTGATCTCGCTGAAGATTCTTATCAATCAGGCGAACTGCCCCTCCTGCGTGATGGAACTATCCCTGTTGCCGGCCGTGCCAATATTATCCGGCATCTGAAGCGAAAGGTGGGCATCCTCTTTCCCTTCTTGTTTGCTGTCTCTGATACGGGATGAACTCGTGCAGGGATTCGATCTTGATGCAAACTTGACTCCACTCCAATTGGCCCAATCTGCGAGGTGAGCCGATATTTGTCCACTGCATATCGCCATACTGAAGCTTGCATATCTCACAAGTTTCATCAATCTGATCGAAACGAAGCTGTACGACTCGCTGCTGCATACCCTCTTCGTGGACGCCAAAAACTATAGTGAGGACACGTTGCGCGTTTACTCCAAACAACTCGACTTTGTACGTCGGTTCTACGTGCCCGAGGTGTTGAAGAAACGAGTTGTTGGTCGGTTGGCTGGATACAGGTGGAGTCAAATGCCCACGCCTGTCATCGCATCTAATCGCCTCTTGCCTGCTATAGAATGATGCTCGATCATAACCAGGAACTTGTCAATGAAGTTTATTTGAATGCAAAGGACGTTTTTCAAGCCTTGGATGACAAGCTTGGAGACCAACTCTTCTTTTTCGGCGACAAGTGAGTTGGTTTTTCGAAAATGATGAAAAGCATTCTTGAAACTCAAACCACCGCCGCACAGACCCACAACTCTCGATGCTGTCGCTTATGCGCATCTGTCTCACCATGCGTTGCCCCTTTTAACAAACCCGAAGCTCCACGCCATTCTGACCTTCAGCTTTCCCAACCTTATCGCCTACATTACGCGCATGCAAGCAGCTCTGACTCTTTATCCGCCCCCGTCTCCGAGTCCGACGCCGCCGTCTCTGCATATTGTTTCCATTCTGTCGAATCCAAGTGGCGCATGGTCAGCGATTGCAGCAGATGTTTCTCGCCGTTGGTCTGCGTTGACTTCAGAAAGTGCGCAAGTATCCTATGGAGACCCTGAATTGGACGCGCGTGAGAAGAGGAAACGGGAGGCGCGAGTGGAGGCATTTTGGAAGTGGATGTCTGTGTTGGGTGCGGTCGGGTTCTTTGTTGGTTATGTTGTTGCGAATGGGATTGTCGAGTTTCGAAGCGGGGATGACGATGAACATGATGATGAGGACTACCACGGACACCACTCTGAGGATTTAAATGGAGATGCTGTTGTTGATGGGGATTCGTTCGTTTACGTGGACGAGGATGGTAATGTGTTTACAGAGGGCGAAAGCGAGGAGGAGTAGTTTTCCTCTGCATAAAGAGTAATTCTGACTTCCAGCAAAACTCGCATCGTCCTTACTGGCCATTTATTCACTCCTTCACAGCAACAATCTCAATTGTCGTCCCAAAATGAAACCTCTCCACGCTCTCAATCTTCAACCCGCCCACACCACGCACGACTGCTTCCAAATCGCGGTTCCACCAACACCCCCACCAGTCCGCATGAAACTGCGCCGTCTTATCAAGCGCCGCATTGATCCATTCCGAAAAGAAGGGAAAGTTGCTGCGTCCATGTTCCAGCAAAACCAGTTTACCGCCGCTTTTCAACATTTCGCGCATATTTTCAAGCGATTTTGCCGGATCTTGCATGCTACATAACCCAAACGTATCGAGGACTGTGTCAAAGTGGTTGACATTTTCGGGAGGAATTGTGCCGTTTGTGTCAAGGACCGAGAACTTTACAGGCGGCATGGTTGAGGAAGTGGATGGCGCGTCTTTGCTGATTGCTTTTAGGAGTTGGAAAGCTTGTTGAAGCATTGGGGCTGATGCGTCGGTGAGGGTGAGTGATTGGGTTGCTGTGTTATTCGCAAAGTGAGACAAGTTGCGGCCTGTGCCTGCCGCCGTCTCCAGCACCAGTCCCTGAATACGGAAGCAGTAATGAGTCGGAATTGATGGAATTCGAGACAAAACACGATGTAACTCATGTAGAGAAGAAGCGCACATTGCATCGTTCGACAGCCCTCTTCCGCCTGCGCTCAAGCCCCATCAGCCACTCATCCCATCCAATCTCGTCATCGTATCGATCAGCCATTGCAGAGAACAAGCCATGGTTGTGGGTGCAGGTGGAAATGCGCTGATGCGTTGGGTCGGCAATGGTTGTGGGAGGGGTTGGCAGCTTGTACACTTTGTACAAGTGGAATCCGAGATAGGCTGATGAGCAGTATGCAAAGACTCCACACATGATGAGTGGGGCGCGGCTGCGATTCATCTTTGTTGGTGCTTGCTTGTTGGGTTGGCACTGGTCAATAACACGAATAAGATCCGATGATTCTAATTGCCCAGTTACTACTATATCTCACTTATGTCATAAAGTGGCTGCCGTCTCAGTTTCACTTGCGTGATTTGAGTGACCGCTTTGATTTTACGCACACAATCACGGTTACTCGGTGGATTCCTGGATCCCAAAAAGCAAGGCCAAGGAGTGTAAAACGAATAAAGAGATGAAAGCAATGTAGGGCAGTTAAATACCGGCCATGGTAATGCTCTTGAGTCGGAGAACACAATCGCTAGAAACATTGGACAGACCGCCCATTCCGCCTTCCTGCCAATTTGCGTATTGAAAGCCTTCATGACTAGTAGTTCGCCATGAAAAAGGACGCTCCAAACCGGCATCGAGACTCTGGTGTTGCTGTCGCAGGAATGAAAATTAGACGCAGATTGCCGGTCTGCGTTAGGAACTTGAGCTATTAGCGAGGACGACCCCGCGTACACGGGGACTTCTTTTCAAATCTTGTGCGAGCGTCACGCATCATTTATCACTTATCACTTATTGGGTTTTATTTGCTGCTTTCTTGGAACCTACTAAAACAAAACACTCGTAATAGGTCCGAAAACTTGGAAGATTTGAAGATTTTTGTCGTTGTTATTTCCCGTCAATGTCTCCATGTGCTCAAAAGGGCAATGTCGTGTTCACTTCTTCTTCTGAAGAACTATGGGATGGGGGAGGGAGAGGCTGGCGCTTATCTTTGGTCATAAGAACTTTCACAGATGCGCCATTGTTTTGCAGTGCGGAATAAATGGAGAAACGTGTGACGCGAATTGGCATTCATGTTTTTATTTCCAATTGCACCCACGGATGTCAATCGTTGCAAGCGGTAAAATCTGTTTGTGCTGACTCACCTGCGTCTGACCCCACTCACCCAATTCCTCAAGATCTTGCGCTTCGTCAACACATGGAACACGCGATCAAATTATCTCAGTGTGTACAAGTTAACGGCATTCAAACTGGTTTTTAAAAAAAAACGTGGAACTGATACAACCTTCAGCAGCTCTCATTTTCTGCGAAATGCCCCCCAGCCTGAAGCAATCAAACAACCACGTCAAGATGAAGTTTCCAAACGGTTGGTGCTGGAGCAAAATAAGAGAACTGGTAGGTGGGTGATATGCTTGGTGTTGAGAAAAACAACTTGTGCGAATTGGTACACGCACTGATGGCATTGAAAATGAGTTAGTAATGGTAAAACAGTGCGAATAAATAAGAAAGAAACACTGAAGAGTCCTCCCGACTTCATTATTTAATTGATCAGCGTGACGTTGATGCATGCACTTGAAGGAGACATGCGTGGGCCACAGGATGAGACTGATGCACTTCGAGCCGCCGTTCAGCATTTCGATGCTCCACTGATTCGCAACTGCCAAATCGGGTTGGAGCATTGCAAGAAAAATAATAAAAACTAAAAACTCAAATGAAACCAAACACCACCCAAATACCCAAATAACTTCAAGAAACGATCTAAAATAAATAAAAACTAGATGTACTGTACAAATTCGTTGATGCACTGATGGTAACGAATCACACAGTGGATGAGGAATGTTTGCTGACGCCAAGTTGTTGTTGCCGAGGGGCGGGGCAGATGTAGCTGTCAAAGGAGAAAGTTGCGCTGCATGGAGATTGGGGAATATAAGCAGGGCTTGAAGACAATTCACTTTGTTCAGAATTGTCAAGCATCGAAGGCAGTTTCGGATTGTCGCGATGACCATATGACAAATCTGAAACCCGAGCTAATTCTGAGGGCATATTAGATGCTTCAGGAACGGGAGGAGGGATAGAAACAGAGGTGTTCAAACCAAGTTCCCGACAAGCGAGTTCAATCTCATTGTCCAAATCCGAATCGTCCATAACGTCATCGAATAAAGCATCGATTTCGCTTGAACAGTCTGACAGGTAATGGGAAGTAGGGCAGTATGGCGTGTACAGGTCGTCTGGGCCGTAGTCTTCCCGAGCATCCGCGTCCTGATAATCAACATCGTACCGACCATGCACAAACAGATCTTCCCTTGTGACAACGTGTGCAAGCGTTTTTCCACCAAATGCTTCGTCCATGAGTGTGTGGAGAGAGTCGCGGGCTAGATCGACGGATGGTGAGTCATGTTGAGTCACATAGTTGGAAGCACGGGCGGCCATTCGCATGGCTTCTTGAAGCGATTCTCTGTATGAAGGATAGGAGTGGTTGGCGTGGTTGGAGCAGCTGGAGTGGCTAGAGAAGTTCGTATGACTGGAGCGGTTGGTTCTGTTGGAGTGGCTGGAGCGGTTGCTGCGGCTGGTGCGGCTGCTGAAGGAGGGTCGGCTGGGGGTAGGACAGTTTGTCTCAGGACGGTTACTTCTGTGCCGCCGGGGTCTCTTGTAGTTTCTACGCTTGTGCTCCCGTTTGGAGTCCTGTCTGCGGCGTCTTTCTGTGTACTGCTCACGGTGGTGTTGTTGTTGCGACTGCGCATGAATTTTTGTTTTTTCCATCTTTTTTTTTGGGTTTTATTTAAAATTTAAAAAGTGTAAAAAGTTTCCTGATGAGCAAATCGATGCACGCAATCCCGCCGGCTGCAGGTCCATACACTGTCGATGCGCAACACGACTCTAGTGGCTATTTATGCATTCTGTCATGAAAAGCACCACGCTCGAATTGCGATCATCAAGCTTTTATCCTTTGAAACATCAGAGCCCTTCTCTTGCATCAGAGATTGCTTCAAATCTGGAACCACGCAAAAAAGCGTCGCTGGTTACATCCCAACTCCAAACAGAGCGCAGAACTGGTCTACTTTAGTCGTTGGTTCACATATCAAAAAGATGGGACCTCACCTTTGCTCCTTCAGACTATGAGCGCAGAGCCAACATACCGTCATGGGCGCGCATCCCCTCAACATCCCAGCACAACTGCTAAAATAAACAGATGCTGCAGCTCCCATGACGCCGCTGTTCTATGAGACTGCGTGATGGGTTGCTGTTTATGCCTTCAAGAATTTGGCAACTGTTTCAGAGTGAACCTGCGAGTGACATGACACGCGACTTTCCTTATTTCGCAGTCCATCCACAGCAATAATCCACCCAACTCACTCAATAGCTGCGCCTTCAATTCAGGAAGCAAAGGTCGATGAATTTGATGTGACCAATGCGTCAAGTATCAAGAATTCCCGATTACTGGCACTTTATTAAACATGCCCCCTACAGTTTAAAGCCCCCACCCAAAATCAAACGTTCATCTCATCTTTAAAAAGGTCCTCCCGAATCAACGTCGTCACAACCTCAATCCGATGTGAATGCGGAAACATGTCAAACGGCTTAACATTCAACACGCGGTATCCCTTCACTTTCAAAAGTGTAACAGGAGCAACACCGGCCTTATCGTTTGAATCCCGCCGGACATGATTACTGCTCTCACCCACATCTTCCACACTCACTTCTGCAACTCCATTTACTGAATTCCTGACAATCTTCTTGCCTCCCAAATACAGTACTCGCGAATTATCAAGCCCGGACTGCACTCTTCCCGCCTCATTTTCGCCTTTTAATATTCGTCCCACGCTGCCCTTGAAACTTGCTGGCGGGACACCTTCACGCGCACAACTGCGCATGATTTGCAAATCTTT
>QEAP01000415.1:0-22716 GCA_006535975.1 Chytriomyces confervae | reverse complement strand
GGCGGTGGCAAGATGGACTGAGGGTTGATACCTGTACTAAAGCTTTTCTACATAATAAAATGCACTTCAAACCATGCCCCGTTGTTTAGTACGTGGTTCTCCAACAAAAAGTTCGCCAAAAATGGACAGAGACGCTATCGTTGCCCTCCTCACAACACAGAGCTTCACGGGCTTTGACCTCGCAACAACCATCATAACCACATTCGCGCTGTCTCTATCCCTCTTCTACCTTGTTTGGTACCTTGGAACCAGCCCAGACTCTGCCAAGGCCGCACCGTCAACACCCAGCCGCGCTACAGGAAACATTGGCAACCACGATGTCGATGATGAAGAAGACTGGGACGAGTTTGGCGAAGACGCGCAAGACGATGAGGATGAGGATGATTCGGAGCCTGAGGTGGTGGACCCAAGCAGGCCGTTGCTGTCCAAGACGGCGGGTGCCGGAGAGTGGAAGATGGTTTTGTGTGTACGAACTGATTTGGAAATGGGGAAAGGCAAAGCGGCTGCTCAGGTGTGTTCTTTCGTTGTTTTTTTTTTTTTTTTCTCACTGTTCTTGCATCAAAACTGTAGTGCTGTCACGCGACGCTTGCCGCAGTGCGAAAAATCGAAAAGACGGATCCAAAGGTGTGTCCCATTCAAAATATGAAAATAATGTTCCTTGCGACCGTCTAAACATCGCTACACTCAGGGTCTGGGCAAGTGGGAACGATACGGCCAAGCAAAAGTGACCCTGAAATGCCCGAGCGAAGATGTCATGTAACTCTCATTTCGACTGCTGGGTTTTTTTAAATCTTTGACGTGTTTCGTTTGTGGGATGCAGGGTGGACTTGCAGAAGCAAGCTCGGGCAAAAGGTCTTGTCGCTGAAAGCATTCGCGATGCGGGAAGGACCCAGATTGCAGCCAACTCGAGAACTGTGCTTGCCGTTGGACCTGGTATGTTTTGTTCAGCTCTTTCCATGTGATGTGAAATATTTCCCAACTAATCGTGCGAACCTTATGTTTTTCACGTCCGGTCCCAGGTCCGAAAAAACTCATTGACGAAGTGACGGGGCATTTGAAGTTATATTGAGCTTCATGTCAAGGCCGGTCAGAATTACTTTTTAAAGTGTTGGCCTTCTAGTAAAATAGCCAAACTGGGAAACACGCGAGAGACCCCCATCATTACATGTTTACTTTAATCAATACAAATAACCTCAGCCTGCTTTGCAAGCGTCGACGCTGCGCGACTATTTGCGGACGCTGCAACATTTGCATACGTCAACGGCGGTGTCGGCCCACTGGGAATCACAATCCTACTCGTGATTGCAGATGCCCCCACCTTCCTGATTGCTCTCTCAGGAACAACTTCATCCGCCAGAAGATCCGTCAGCGCAGCACTCGTTCGAAACGCGATATCCTGCACAATATGGCCCCCTGTCCCATTCAAATGCCCCACCTGACAATCCTGACACAAATTCGTCCCAACCATAGGCTCAACACGATTACATTCCATACACATTGCCCGCTCTCCTTCATCCCTTTCCTCATTGTCAAAGTCCCGCCGATAGCCGCCACTGCGATTCCGTTTCCGCCGGGCTTTTTCCATTTCCAATTCTTCATCACGTTCATCATCATCACAAAATAGCGTCACACCACCTTCATTGCCCCACCCGCCAGCTGCCGCGTTTGACCGCTTTTCTGATCGCTGACTACCCTCGTGTTGACGGAACTTTCCTCCCACCCCAACTCCAATAAACCCTCGATCCTCAACAACCGCGTTTGACTCGTACAGTTTCGAACACGGCGTCGTTTCTCTTGGCTTCGAATACCGTTTTCGGGGTACTTCGATTTCCGTGTTTCGCGAAAGATTGATATCGGTTCCCGTGTTTGGTGTTTGCCCAACGGCACTTTTAAGTGTGCGAATTGCATTTCCAATGCTGTCGGACACGCTTTTAGCCATATCTGAAACGGTTCTTTTAAACGACGGCGGTGCGGGGGTAGATGTAGTGGTTGAATCGGCGGACGGTATATGGTTACGCTGTGATGAAGATGGTGTTGAAGATCCTGCCCTCCCCCAAAATAAAAAACTCTTTAAAAAAAAAAACCAACAATATCAAACGTGGGGAAGAAAAAAAGATACCTTGCGATACTCCCACATCATAAAGTGCTCGGGTATTATTCTGGACGTATTCTTCCAAATACTGAGGCATGGACGGTACGGGCAAAGGCGGCGCAGATTGGTACAGAGCTGCGTAGTTTGTGGGGGCTGGGTGATTTCGCTGCTGCTCTTGGTTATAGTACATATTTGCTTGTACTTGCTGTTCGTAGATGGCGTTTGTTGCAGGTATCGAGCGAGGACTTTCGCGTTCATGCGGAACTCTCGGAGGAGGGGGAGGTGGTGGGAGATCTGAAAGAGGGGGTGGACCATCGTCTTGGCTATACCGATATAGATCCAACTGCTGTGGCTGGTGCTGCTGGTAATAAGGGTATTGCTGATGTTCGGAATAATACTGATGATGATGTTGGTTGTTGTCCTGTTGGTGGGGATACGTTTGGTGCGTCTTGTAATGGGATTGTTGACGGTTCGCTGCATATATATACTCATTTTGAGATTGTGTGTTGTGATGCTGATGACTTTGCTGTTGTTGCTGTTGGGTTGGATACGATAGCTGTTCTTGCGAATTGAATTTCTTGAATGCAGGCAATCTGCTGCCTTCTCTTAAAGAAGCAGCGACATGAAATAATTGC
Organism: Chytriomyces confervae; assembly: GCA_006535975.1. Taxonomy (NCBI): domain Eukaryota; kingdom Fungi; phylum Chytridiomycota; class Chytridiomycetes; order Chytridiales; family Chytriomycetaceae; genus Chytriomyces; species Chytriomyces confervae. Next base: position 19,989 of record QEAP01000415.1, on the reverse strand, counting down.
GTTGCACCGTTTCCCCCCGGCACGTCCACACTGCGAAGCCAGTCGTTCTCTTTCACATTTTTCCGCGTTTGTTTTGAAGTAGTTGAAGATTTATAAGTGACAACAGGATCCTGCTTATCGCTGCTGCCGCGGTGCTTCGAACTGTCACTGCTGGAGTAAAACGACGCAGGTTTGACCACATTCACAGAAACAACGTCCGAGTTGTCCACCAACGAGATTGCCGATGACGAAGCTGAAAATGACTTTTTTGCGGGTTGACTCAGTTTCGCGGCGGCTGAACGCGTCCTACGGGCAGTTTGCACAACAAACGGACTTTCTTCGTAAGTATCGTCTGTTACATGGATGGCATCGCTGGATTTTTTTCTGGGTATGGCGTCGCTCTCATCGTCGATTTCAACATAGTTTTTCGCCTTTGACTGCTGCCGCGCCGTGGCAAATCGAGTGCTGGCAAGCCGTGTTCCAGTTGGACTTGCCGACTCTGCCGCGGTAGTCAAAGAAATCACAGCAAGATCATCATCCCCCGTCGCCGCAGCAAGGACTGCATTCCTCTGGGCAATCGACTTTTCATACCAATCGACAGGCCGTTCGAGAATGCGGTCGTCAAACTTGTCCTTGTCAAGCGGCGTCACAAATACAGTCAATTTGCCCAACTTGAATGTGAGAAGTATGCGCCATAGTTCTTCGATTGCGGATTGGAGTGATGTTGCGTGTGGGACTGTTCGGAGGAAGGAGACAATGTCTGACAGTGATGGGGCGGCTTGTTGCTCTTCTTCCTCGGAGACCGTTTCGATGGTTCGATTGGCGTTGCGGGTGGACACGATTTCGTTGTATAGCTTTTTGGCAATGTTGGGCCAGTGTGAATCCTTCTCGTCCAGGTCTGTTGAAGACTCGTCCTCGACATCCACAGTTGCATCCGTACCCACACCCGCACGGACAACGCCGTTGGTACTGTCGGCTCCATCGATTTGTCCCATGGTATCAATCAGATTCACTAGCCACAGCACTCTCGGCCATGGTGCTGCCAGGTGCACATCCCGAATGGCCGACTTGATGTCGGCATACTCGTCAGCCTCCTCTCTATCGCTGATTTCCATATCCTCGCTCGAGTCTCCTGCTTCCTCGCTGCTCTCTCTTCGCTTTTGTGACTCCAATTCGTCGAGGATGGCATAAGCTCTGTCGACCCGTGCTTGGAATGAGCAGAGAAGCATTTCAGCAATCCCTCGTGTCGCCGGGAGCGGCACTAGAGTCTGCAGATGCGAGTAACTGAGAAGCGAATCGATCGCGTGCAGACCCTCGCATTCGTAGTCCATGCGTCGGTGCATAGCTGCAACTGATGCTGATTTCAGCCTATTATTTTTGCATTTGCCGCTCACACATCTGTCTCACACTCTCAAGTTCACTGCAATAAATATCAACAAGAAAACACTTTTCGAATGAATATGTTTATTTTCCATCCACAACAGCTCCATCCTCAGAGAAACAAGAACAACTCGATGGCAGCGAAAGGGTTCTGGGAAAGGTCACGATGGTTAACGACGCCGCAGATGAGTGTGTGTGAGAGGGGTCACAGAGGGAGGAGTCCTCAGGCTCATTAAATCAGGTTTGTTGAACTGTCATGCATAGGATACAGGAACAAAGAGATATCATCCATGGACTGCGCGAGCGAGGGGGGTTGCGGCTGGTCTTGTTGCTCACCATTCACACTTTCAACACAGCACAAGCATCGATAAGCAGTTCTGGAGGGAAAGCTAAGCAGGAGATGTGGTCAGTATGAATGTTCACCAGTACGTGTAAGGATAGAGGGAAGGAGGGATGGATGGGGTCAGATTAGATCATCTCGACAAATAAATTCCGTCAGGGATAACTGTTTTGTGATTTAAAAATCATCACTCCCAAAGGACAGGGGTCCGTTCGCCATTAATCGGGGGTGGACTACTCACTCAGAGTCAGAGACGAGGGTCCGTCAAGGGATCAATGGCAGCAATCGTGAAGGGAGCACACTGCAAGAATGAAACAGTTTAGATACTAGGAATGAGGCATTGGAACATAACAATGAGGGTGGACATCTTCAGTGTATAGGGTCGTCATATTATTCCGTGGTGTCATATTTGCCCCGGCAAGGGCGACTACACACGGATTTTGATCGGACGCAAATTATAACCATCACAAGATGCATATGGAGTGTTGCAGACTTACATTGTCAGTAACATCCGAGATGAGTTGTCAGCAATTCGAAAGTCGGCGGCAAATCACAGACTGGAGGGAGAAGCACGGGTTAGCGAAAGGGATTTGGAGTGGGCAAGAGACAGAGAGAAATAGGGAGGAGTATGGAGGCAGTTTCAGAGAAATCTGTTTACGTGCATTGATGGGGTGTGAAGCCATCTCAAACAAGAGGTGTCAGATATATATATTTAAGATAAAGTCATCTTCAACGCCGTGGTCCCATAGGAGGAGTAGGAAGCATGCAGACACTGCGAGGGATATGCTTACCCAAAGAAAGTTGCTTGGGCAAAGATACACGGAGTCGCTTTCCACTGGAGGTAGTTGTGACACGATTCTAAGGAAAGTTGGGTCAGTTTTTTTGCAATGAAGTGAAGGAACAGCGAGAGGAATTGGGGTGGAATCAGAAAGTGAAGAAATACTATTTGTATTGTGACCCTCATGGTTGACATAATCAGGCTCGTGTCATGTTCTCCTCTTGCTTCCGGGGAGTGGGGTGCGAGGAGGGTTGTTTTCGTATGAGACTCACCAGCAGATCAGTTTCACGCCAGCTTCGTTGACCATTTCATCAGTGTTAACCAACAGCGATGTTGGTGCCTAAGAAGAGGAGGTTTAGAATACAACGCCGCTGAAGGGTCGAAGAGTGCATGAAGTGGCGGGTGGATGGAGATTTGAGCACTCAGGGAATTGTAGTTATAAGATTGCCCTCATATGGTCGAGACCATAAGGATCAAGTTATCTTTCATGATGCAAGCGAGGGAAGGAGTTCTTCGAGGGTTGAGACTCACCGATGGGTTTGTTCGGGGACAGATGATTGACTGTTTTTCAGAGATGTTCAGACGGCACACTGGAAGTAACATGAGGATTATGTTTAGCAAGGACGGCCAGAAACAGCGTCAGCAGAGGAGAGTGGAGCGAGGATGGGAGAGCGTGGGGGATCAGAGATCTTGGTGTATAAATAAAGAGTCATCACAGATGCCGGCCACAAGTGACCGACTAAGGTGCGAATGTATCATCATAATAACCCCTGCTCTAGATGTTGGGGAAGGGTCTGGGTGTTGGGATTCTCACCATCATGTTGCCGTGTTGGAGTTCGAGCGCATTTTTTGTGTGTTTCCTCGAAAAAAAGAAAAAGACATTTTGAAGAAGGAAGAAAGTGCCCGACTGAAAACTCCCGAACTACGACGCCGATTGCCCGCGTTGCGGCCGCTGGTGCCTGCGGGGATGGCGTCTACGGGGGCCGGGTGAATGGCGGCAGCAGGGTCTTGTTGTTGCTGGGTCTAACCAGGTCGCGTGCAGCGGCCCACTACTGGTGCCAGGTGTATTCTCTCAACCGTCTTCGGAGAGGCCCGGTGCTGGATAGCTGGTGTTGATGTTTGCCAGTGTTGGCGTAAAAGTAAAATGATGAGCAAGGAATATATTCAGTCATGAACGCTTTCAGGCCACGAATACGGACCCTGTTAGCGCATCGGCATGTCCCACCAACAGCATCAACACGCATTTTATCCACGACTACTCTATCTGCAAACAAAGCAACCTCCGCCGCCCCTGGATCTACCAAGAACGCCGGCCCTCCCGCCATCCGCAACATCGGCATCATAGCTCACATTGATGCAGGAAAGACCACCCTGACAGAGCGTATGCTATTCTACGCAGGATACACCCAAAGAATAGGAGGTGACTGATGCGTGTCTTGCTCGATCCCCTCCGCTTCTTGACACCCCGTCTTGTCTTTTTGGACTTGCCCCAACAGACGTGGACGAAGGATCCACCGTCACGGACTATCTTCCTTCAGAAAGAGCACGCGGTATTACCATTACTAGCGCATGTATCCCGCTGTTGTGGCACAACGCGAGAATTAACTTGATTGACACTCCGGGTCACGTCGACTTTACCATGGAAGGTAAAAACTACCTCTTTCGAAGGCAGATCCGATATGAAAGGATCACAGAGCGCTTTGAAATGTGTCGTAGCTCGCGAGATCTAACCGACCCTTGTGCGCAGTGGCTCGGTCCGTGCGAGTACTTGACGGGGCAGTTGTTCTTCTAGACGGCGTTGCTGGTGTGGAAGCCCAGACAGAGACGGTGTGGCGCCAGGCAAACAAACAACGCATCTCTCGAATTCTCGTCATCAATAAAATGGACCGAGACGGCGCATCTTTCCCTCGCGCTCTTCGCGCTGTTCAAACCCGACTCAAAGGTTCAGGCGAACCTGTTGTCATTCAGCTACCGATTATTCGAGATGGGATGGCGTCCAGGTTTAGAGGGATTGTCGATTTGGTCAGACTGGAAGTCCTTGACTTTTCAAGCAAGGAAACTGGCGCTTTTGTCGAACGAAGGCCGTTTAAAGATGCAGTCTCGTTTATGGGAGCAGTGCTTTCGTCCGAATCATCGAAACCGGGCGGACCGTCGCGCCTTTTGAACGATGCTGACGCACATGAAGTCGAAAAGCTGTGGGAGTCAGTCATTGAAAGCCGTGCAACACTTGTCGAACAACTCTCCGCTTTGGACGACCAAGTGCTGGACGCGTTTTTAGAAGGCGCAGAGGGATCTCCTCTGGCTGTTGAGACAGACATGCTGAAAGGCGCTCTACGCCGACTGACTTTGAACGGATCCGTGATCCCAGTTTTGTGTGGGTCAGCCTTCAAAAACATGGGCGTGCAGCCTGTGATGGATGCCGTTGTTGATTACTTGCCGTCGCCGTCGGATCGACCGGCAGCAAGTGGGACCTTGCCCAGCGGGGAAGTTGCCACTGTTGACCATAATGATAAGAAATTCTGTGCGCTAGCCTTCAAAATCATCCACGACGAGAAACGCGGCGCCATGGTTTTTGTGCGCGTGTATTCTGGTAATTCTTTCAGGATTTATTTTTTATTTTTTTGGACTTTTGCAACTGAACTAAACGTGGTTTTATCAGGCAAGCTCGAACCTCGCACGGTTTTGTTCAATTCAACGCAAAAAATCACAGAAAGAGCAACAAAAATCCTGCAAATGTACGCCGACGATTACGAAGAAATCCCCAATGTCTCTGCTGGAAATATTGCATGCATCCTCGGCCTCAGCGAAACAAAAACAGGCGACACGCTTCTCATTGCCTCCGAACATTCCATAGCATCATCCAAGAAATCATCGCCCGGTGCGGCGCCGACACCCATAAAACCTACACCGTCTGCAATTACGCTCGAAACAATCGCGCTGCCCCCACCGGTGTTTGTTCGCAGCGTTGAACCACTCTCAATCGCCGATACGCGGAAACTTGAATCCGCACTCACAGCTCTTTCCCGCGAAGACCCTTCCTTGGTCGTCACTGTCGACCCCGACAGCGGTCAAACGTTACTCGGCGGGATGGGGGAACTGCACCTGGAAATTGCGAGCGAGCGGCTTCAAGATACGCACCGCTGTGCCGCCACAATGGGAAAAGTAACAATCAGTTATCGCGAAAGCCTGCCTACTCATTCCGAACCCGTGTTTTACACACTCGAATACGATAAACAAATCTTTGGCAAACACTCTCAACTCACAGTGAGTCTGGGAGTCGAACCTTTACCCCCGTCGTCACCAGACGATGAACAAGAATGGATTCGATCTGTTCCAGGCGAAGAAAACGAAAACATTGTCGACGTGGACACGTTCCTGAGTGTGAAAGACATGTTCCCCGTGCCCGTGCTCATGATTCCCTCGAAAAACCCGCGAAAGCCGCCCACGATTGCTTCGCCACCGGGATATCCCAGCATCGAAGAAATCAAAACCGCCGTGCGCGAAGGAATCATGGGAACGTTGGCGCGAGGCCCGATTCTTGGGTTTCCTGTCGTGAATTTGCGAGTGAATGTGATGGAAGTGCGGTTGGGGAAAGTCGACGTTACGAGTTTGGGGGCCGTGCGTGCGGCAGTTGGAAGATGTCTGCGGGATATCATGAGAGGAGTTACCGATGGAAAAAGTGGGGCTTCGAATGCAGGAAAAATCAACTGTCCGACGCGGCTGCTGGAACCAATCATGGATTTGAATGTGACGGTTCCTGAAAAGTATGTTGGTCTGGTGACAAAAGATTTGACTGGAACTCGAAGGGGCAACGTGGTCTCACTCGGGACAGAAAATGAGGACGGAGAAAACACTGGAGTCGGGGACTATGAAAGTCATGTGGTTCATGCAACCGTTCCTTTAGGCTCGTTGCTCGGCTATTCAACGGCGCTGCGGGGCATGACGGCAGGAACGGGCGTGTTTTCAATGAAGCTGCTCGGGTACGGACGCATGAGTTCAGACCGGGAAGAGAGCGTGATTCATGATCTGAAAGGGTACTAAAACAAGGCCGCCAGAAAAAAATTAAACAAGAAAAAAAAAAAACACTCGACAAACCTTTCTCAAAACAAGCAGCGCAAATCCAGATGGAATCCTCGGCCTGGACTCTCGCCGACAGAGAAGCAACGCACAGTAAAGTGGAACAAGTTGTTCGACAACTATCGCAAGCATCGCTGTCCTCTTCAAGACGCTCAAACGACTCCATCGCGTCCAACGAACGGCTCGCGGTAACCAAATGCTCAACAAATCCCCGTGTCTACGCATTCTCACACTTTTTCTTTCAGAAACTCGACCTGGACGCGCTCCACACATTCCAGGAGCAGCGGAGAATGAGCAAGCTACGACGCCGCCAGAAACTGTCTGGCTCTTTACTTTCCTTGACGGAAACAGCGAGTTTGGATGAACAAGCAAGCACCGGAATGAACGAGTCGCTGCAATCTTTGCATTCAGCGAGTGAGCATGAGCTTGAAGAAGTCGCAAAGGAGGCGTTCAGAGAAGCCACCATAGACGCGTTTGAACCTTATCCACATGAAAGCGGGGATAGCAATAGTAGCGTACCAGCCATTACAGCGGCTGCTCAAGCGGAGGAGGCTCAAGAAGACGCCGAAAGTTCAGGAGGCTTGTCAGAAAACACAACCACCCGAAAATCCAAAACTTGCACAACCGAAATCGGTACATATCCCGCCACTGATGTTGCTAAAGCAAGAGACAGTCATTCATTGAGTTTCGAAGACGGTAACGGCTCATCCCCGATGGAACACTTGCGGGACGAAACCCTTTCTACAACAATTGCATCCAAGGAAGCAAACACGCATCTTTCTAGCTCAGCATCTGTCGAAGCCAATGACCAAGTGACGTTATCTCAAGTGCCGTATGAAGAGACCGAGACACCAGATGAAGCAGAAAACAGATTATCGGAATGTGTCGCTGAAAATGCAACCAGCTTGAGGAATGGCACTACTGCGCATCTTCCACCCAACAACGATTATGCGGAAAACACACATGTTTCAAAGCCAGCCAATTTTGGAAATCAAAACGCATCTCCAAAACAACCCAACATATCCCAGCAAAGTTCATTAGTTTCCAAACAAGGAAGCACATCCTCTTTACCATTCAAAACGCTCTCAAAACCAAAACCCACCGAACCCTCAACAACCTCTCTCGCAGTTGTAAAAGGAAAGCGCAAATTCCACGTCCTCCTTGTCCAACCGACTCCAGAATCCCTGTCGAATAGCGACGTGTTTATTTTAGTCGCCCCCGCGCGGAACGTATCAAGCACATTGAAAATGACGGGCCACGTTGAAGAAATCAAAGCAACTTTGTTTGTGTGGTGCGGAAAACTATCAGGGAAGGTTAAGCGGTCAAAGGGGAAAGAAGTTGCATATCGCATGCGGGAGCGGGACTGGGGCACAAAGGCGGAAATTGTGGAGATTGGTAGCGACGCTTGACTCTTTTATTTCCTTGATCAAAGAGTTCTGACTTGTCTTTTGTCCAGTCGAAAATGAGGCTTCTGTGCACCAGTCGCGATTCTGGGCTGCTCTGAATGAATGCGATTCTCATCAATTTGCCACCAACCAAAATAACCACCACAACACAGACGATGCCGAATTTGAAAAAGCCATTGATTCTAGCATGACATTATACGGGTGCGTCAAATTTTATCTCACTTCCTTCTCTCCCAATTGACAGTGTAGGTTCAGGTTGACGACCGATGGGAACTTCGCGCCGCTCAACTCAAACGGACACAAACTGTCCGTCAAACTGATCAACAGCGAGCAATGCTTCATTCTCGAATGTAAAACAGAAAACGTGTACATCTGGATGGGCCGACACTCCAAGGAGACCACGCGTGCTGCCGCAATTGAGTTTGGAAAAGTAATGCTTCACCACTAGTCACTACAACATGCACATCGGGACCCACCCACTTTCTGTTTACACTCACAGGCACTAACAGACCACGCGAATTGGTCTGGTCAACTGCGCCTGGAAACAGATCTGAAAGAAAGCGTCCTGTTCATGGAAAAATTCCAAGACTGGGCGGAAACAGTTTCCATCGAAGTGCGACAAGCAAAAAACATTGCTGTCAAAGACAGAAGCCGCACATCATTTGACCGCGGCGGATTCAAAGAAGCCGCATCCTTCATCAACGTCCAGGACATGGTTAAACCACCCGCCCTACTTGCGTCATGGGAGAGACAGGCGGATGGATCCACGGTAGTAGTCGACATTGGGGGTCCACCGCCCGTGGAAATGGATCGTGGGAAACTGAGTTTACAATGCTGGATGGCGAAAGGGTCCGAATTAGTTCACGTCGCTGAGTCCGAGCACGGCATCTTGTTTTCAGGAGACTCGTATCTCTTTCTCTACACACATCTTATGGGGCGTGCCGGAAACGAGAAGAAGGTGTCGATAGCTTATTTCTGGGTTGGAGACGATGCCAAAATGGTTTGTAAATCCAGCCAAAAAAAAGTCCGGACTTTCGTAAAAACGCGACCTAAACTCCCCAACAACAGACAGAAAAGGGAACCATTGCCTACGCTGCCATTGAACTGGAAAAAAAAGAAAACGCACGCCAAATCCGAGTCTCGCAGGGCCACGAGCCAGATCACTTTCTGTCAATATTCCGCCCATGCCAGCAAGACCCTCACCAACAAAGTACATCTCTAGTCATCCGGCGTGGGCCTTACATTCCAGACGCACAAAATTCAACATCTCTATTTTGCATCGGTGGCTGTAGTAGTGCAAACGTGAAGGCCATTCAAGTGGCATGGAGCATTTCCAGTTTCAGCTCTGGTGCTGTGTTGTTGGCAGTGTCAGTGCATGATGATGACAGCTTCTTGTGGATTGGGGACGGCGCTCATGGGTTTGAAAGGACAGCAGCGTTGAGAATTGCCAAGCGACTCTGCGTAAGAATGTTTTCAAACTGCAGGTTGCCAAATGGGAAAGTGACCCTCTAACCTACCAACTGAAAAAATAGGGCGACCGACATATTATTGAAATTCAAGAACTATGCGAACCACCCAACTTTTGGTCCCGATTTGGCCTATCATCAAACGAACCCGCCAGGAAGCATTACGCATCCGTCCCTTACCTGCTCCAACGGGCAAAGTTCACTGGAATCTTCAAACGGAGGCTTTGGAAAGTCAGCCACGTTGTCAATGGCGGAGCAACAGTATGTGCATCCATGTTTTTAGCTTTATACAGTAAAAGTATTTTCCAACACTACACTCTTCATGACTTGACAGGCGGAAGAACTCTCCCCCTTCACGCAAAAGGACTTGGACGAAACCCACGCGTACATTCTCGACGCGTTCTTTGAAATCTTTGTTTGGATCGGAAGAAACGCCAAATCCCAATTCAAAGACACGCGCTTGGCCGTGGCAACTGCCGTTGAATATGCCCACTTGGTAGAGTCATCGGAACCCATGCGTGTAGAGTCTGAGCGGTTAGGACAAGAGCTGCGAGTGTCAGTGGTGCAAGATGGCGACGAGCCCGTGGAGTTCAAGAGCTGCTTCTTGTCGTTCGATGATGGGTTGGCGGACTTTGGTCCGGCGGATCCGTCGCGGCATGTTTGTGCCCCTTTTTTTTCTTTTAGATTTAAGCCAGCTTCCCTCTGAGCATGCTTGTTACACAGTCAATCAGCATGCCCAAGGACTCTCAGGACGCGCTGTCACGCGCCGCAACAAAGAACAACATTGAAAACGCTAAAACAGTGCTGGATCGAATCTCTGCGGGAGTCTTTTCACTTGAAGAGCTTCAAAACAAGGAAATTCTGCCACTTGGAGTTGACCCAAAGAATGTGGAGCGGTATCTGTCACCCGCCGACTTTATGAGGCTCTTTAAAACAGATTTGCAGAGCTATGATTCGTTGCCAACTTGGAAGAGATTGGATTTGAAGAAGAGGGCGGGGTTGTTTTGACTTGTTTTCCCGTGCGTTATATCCCGCGTTGCATAAGCTATGACTTTGGAAACCTTTTTTTTTTTTTTTTCTTTTTTGGTACATTTCGATATTCTTTATTTCGAATTTCGTTCGGGATACTTGCCTAGTAGTTATGAAAAATACATCGGATGCTCTAGTTTTTTTTTTAAGAAAAACACAGTCTTCCCTTCACAGCTGAAACAGATCCTCCAGATGGTCCTTACTGTCTTCATTCAGCCCCGTCAGCACCAACCGCGGAACCTGGACACTGAGCCGTTTGTAATCGCGCAACGGGTCACTTTGAAAACGCTCGTCCTTGGATTCATAAGATTCATGGCCTCGGGTGGATACCCCACGATGGTTCATATCAGGCATTGACAGTTTCGGAACGGTACCAACACGTTTCATGATCGCCGTGGGTGGGAAAATAATCCCTCCAAGCTGAAATTTCGCTGGTTTTTCTCGGTCGGTTCCGATTTCTTGTGAATCCGATGCTTTGGGCGTACCGCTGCTGTTGCTGTTGCTGTTGTGGTTACTGGCAGGTCCCGCAAAGCTGTGACTCCGAGTGTGGACCGTGCTCGGCGGATGGAATGTTGAAGATCGAGCCATTGGTATATTATCGATTCGAGGCGATGAAACGGCAGACCGAAGTGGAGCTGTGATGATATGACTGGAACCCGTGCTGCGTCTTGCCAAGTTTCCCATGCTGGAAACAAACTTGGAACTCGAAACGCTGGCCTTCCGGTTCAAGGAAGTGAATGTGAATGACGTCGTGGATTGTGGAGATTCCGGGTCTTGAACAAACGACAGGCGCGAGGAAGATTTCAAACTGTACGATCGAGCTAGCGTTGTCGTTGGACTTGATAATGAAAACGTGTCTGAAGTTGACGCAGTTGAGATACGCTTGAGCTGCTTTGCTGTCAGCGCTGAAACCACAGTTAACGTCGGTGAAGAGTTTGAACGATCCAAGAATGCCCGCGGACGAGTGCCTTTGCTTGAAGCGTTCCAATACGTGCGCAGCTCATGAATTGGGTCGAAATAACCGGCGAGAGGTACAAATGATACAATGTGGTGTGTTTTGCGATTCGAGTGCGGTGAGAGGAGCGACGAGTCAAAAAATTCATGAAACCAGACACGGTCGAGCGAAACATCGGCGTCATTTGAAAGGCTCTTCACGCTGCTACCGCTGCTGCTGGTACTGAGCTCGTCCATGACGATTGCAGAGTCAATTCGCCGATCTGAGTAGGCCGACTTTGCTTCCGATGCAGAGGTATTTTCTTGCAATGCGCTGAATCTCTTTCTGCCACCATTCGCAACATATAGATTCCGGCGACTACTACCACGACTGCTCGCATGCGCCCCACCATACGAAACCCATTGAACATTCAACACCTCACCCACCACACCCACCCCATCACTCACAAGCGCCCCACCAACACTAGCAAGCCGCGCCACCTTCAACCCCAACTCTTCACATTCACTATATACAGCAACCCTGGCGCCACGTAAAAACCCTCTCCCATCACCAACCCCCCAACACCGGTCCACGTCCACAGATCCTTGAACATCCTCCACACCCCACACAGATCCAATTGTTGTCCAAATCTTTTTTGCTTCAGAGTCATTTGCTGCATCCGATTCAACTTGATCATTGCGTGGACCTCGCGGCCTTGTCCGAAAAAACTGACCCGTCGGAATATGAATGCAATCTTGATCCAGCCGCATCACGGTACTCCCTGCCTCCATAAACACACGCTGCACAGAAACTTGCCTCACAAACTCTTCGGGTTCCACAACCGCAGTCCCACCATCATCGCCAACAACCCCTTCCCCAGCAGAAGAAGCAACAGCAATAGAAGCATCATACGTCTGACTTGCAATCGACAAAACCGGCGTCGTAAAGTTTTGCAAGTTGAACAAGTCCGGCCCTTGCATCCAATCCGAACACAAACGTAACCCGTTTTCGTCCAAATCATCTTCCTCCTTCATACGGCCGCCTCGAGATGATGGTGATGATGATGATGACGCAGAACCTGCACCCGGTTCATCTTCAAGCGACATTCGTGGCAAATGGGCGCCCCGCCGCTTCGCTTGTCTAAGCGGCAAAAGTGTGTCTGAAAGATCGTCGGTCGGGATACGGGGCAGGTCCTTGTTGGACGCAGAGTGCCGCTGGATTGGCACGGCCGGGAACGGGATAAACTGCGGGTCCATGAAGGTCTCGTCCGCCAGCACTCGGACTCGCCGCTTTGGAGGGTCGTCGTCCATCTCCATCTCTCTCCCAATTTGCTTAAGTTTTCTTGTAAATGTTTCTGAACTGGATCACCACCAACCAACCACAACCAACCACACACATGATGGACATCAGCGTCGCACCTTCACTGTCACTTTTCTTTTACTGCGTCTCTTGTTGTAACCGCCAACAGAACCGCCCCCCACCCCACCTCAACTCCCCCCAACAAGCAAGATTTCAAAACGGATATGAGACCGCAGGCTAGAGCGACTGTTTGCAGCAGGCAAAAACAGTGAAACGAAAAACACGGAACACATGAAACATGCACACGCCAAATAAAAGAGCATAGCCATAGGAGGACGTCACTGCAAAATATTCAACATGAAAGAAAGGAAACAAAGGGGTGATATGGGCGAAAGGAGGGGAAAAAGAAGAACCAAGCAATGGAAAAAAGACACGGGCAACGAAGAAACGAAAAACCAAATAGCATTAAACATTATTCATACATTGGCCGCCTCAATCTGGTTGGCGTAGCTCATTAGCATCGCAGCAGCAGCTGAGGCAATCTCTACGTTTCTACCGTCGTCTGCTGTTGCCAGGCCTTGACACGCTTTCCCTGAGGCATCCGCAACAACCTTAAATTGTGATACAGCAGCGGCGGCAGCAGCAGCAACATGAGACACCACAGGTTGGGCTGGAGTTTTTCCACCCTTCAAAGCAAGTGGCTTTACGGGCGACGAAGGCGTCTTGGCTTCATCGGATACCGGGATTGTATAGCCTGCCCTCGCCATCGCCTTGAGTCCCCACGCAACTTCATATGCAATCACAGATGCGGACGGAGTGAAATCCGAATAAGTAAACACGGATGGAACATTCTGAGCTACAGGAGAAACTACTGGAACCGCTACTACTGCTGCTGCTTCCACCGCTCGATCTACCACCACCAACGAATGTGCGTTCAAATCCACAGAGTATCCCTGGGCAGCCATACTCTTCAATCCAATCTGAACTTCATACGCAATCACAGACGCTGACGGTTTGGCATCAGCAAATGCTAGAAAAACCGGTGCCGCACTGACATTCTCAACACTTGCATTCGCGCCAGCATAGAATGGTTTCACTTCATACATGAGACCACTTGATGATGGGAAAGCTGGAGTTTCAGTGTACACTGGCTTCGCCGAGTACATGCCAGCAGCAGAAGTAGTAGGAGCCGTCTTTTGAGCGACAGGTGCGTCCACATTGGATGACACGGGCGATTTCTGCTGCGACAAAACATGCAGTACTTCGGCTTGGCGACCCGCATACTTTGCAGCAAGTTTTTGCGCTGTTTCAACTTCAGCGGCTTGAACTGCTGAACAAGTTTCAAGCTCATACTGGGCAGATTTAACCGCAGGTGGAGTGCTCGTCTGCTGCTGCTGCTGCTGCTGCTTTGGTAGAGAGACCAGAGTCGCTGCAGTAACTGCACCAGCAGCCACACGTCCTTCAACCAACGCACCCACATGTCCCTTTGCAGCATTAACAGCTGCAGCCACTTCAGCGGCAATCACATTCTTGAATGCAAATTCATTCGCCGCTTGGCTCGCCAGAGAAAAAAAGGCTCCTTCATTGACAGCCTTCGTTGGGGCCACATCCGTCTTTGAAACAGTCTTTTGGACAGTTGGCTTTGATACGTTCACTGCGGCGGCCACTTCAGATGCAATGATGGATGAGGACGCGAATTGTGCCGCGGTTACAGATGCTTGATTGAAAAAGTCATTGGACGCCACGGCCTTGTTTGCGACGGCAGCAGGAGCCAGTCCCGAGGACAACAACAAATACGAGTCTTGAATGGAAGAAAGATCACGCAAATACACAGACTTCAGTGCAGCCTCAACTTCAAATCGGGCAACCTCAGATGACACACCAGCATCGAGGGTGTAAGCACTCTCGATTGGCAGTGACGGTTTACTTGCAGGCGCTGGAATCACTTCCACAGCTTTCGCAGTGCTTGCCGTTGATTTTTGCTGCGTTGGAGTCACTTCTGCAGCTTTCGCAGGGCTTGCCGTTGATGTTTTCTGCTCCTGCTGAGGTGCCGGCGGTTTCGCAGGGGGGTTCGATGCAATCCAAGCCGCCTCAACATCGTACGCGTTCACTTTCCAAAGCATTTGATGCGCAGCAGCAACCTCAAACGCACTGACATCAGGGGCAACGCTATCAGCCGTGCATGAAGCACTCACAGGCAACTTGACTTGCTTTTCAGCAACACCACCACCAACAGCAACAACATCCACCTTTTCTCCCACAGATTTCACTGGTTTCACCTTCTTGGCTTCACCCTCGGCAAACCGCACCGCAGCCGCAGCACTGGCATTCGCAACTGAAACCGCAGCTTCTTTCGCCTTCACAAGATCCGCTTCCAACTGCTTAATACGCAACTGCAATCCAGCAACAACAAGCGATTCCGTGGATTTCCGCGCCGCAACAGACGCAGAGGCACCACCTTCCTTCGTGGCAATCACTTCATAGAAGCTCACAAGTTCATTCACAGGACTGCCAGGACGCGGTGCAGAAAGAGATTCCGCTGCAGAGACTTGACGGTGGACTGGCTTATGTGCAGGAATAGCGGATGCAAGTTTGGCGTCTTCCAATGCCCCCGACAAGGAGGCAATCACGCTCTGTTGGCCCGTTAGAGATTCGTACAGCTGCGCTGCGTCAGTTGTTGATTCAGCTTTCGAGGAGGGTGCCTCAGAAGTTACCGCACTTGCGTTTGCAGCAGCAAGTTTCAAAGCAGAAAGACTGGCTTCAAATTCGCCAAGCTGTTTCTTGACTAACGAAAGAGTACTTTCTTTCTCGCCAAGAACACCACGCAGAGTTGCTGCTTCAGCAGCGGCCACTTTGAGAGCTTTCACTTCTTGTTCAAGTTGTTGAACGTGGGCAGAGTCAGCTACAGGGGTATCTTTTGGGCTGACTTTGACTTTCAGTTCTTCCAATTGCTTAATGTGGCCTGCTTTGAGGGCTTCAATATCGGATGCATGAGTTGTGGATAGAGTACGCAGGCTGTTCCAATGCACGGCTTCAGCGTCTTTTGTCGACTTGAGATGCGCTTGTTTCAGCTCTTCCAACTGCTTCTTTTGCTTTTCAAGGTCAGATTTATGGTTGTTCTTGGGAGAAAAAAAAAACTTTGTTAAATTGGGCGAGATTGAGACAACAAAAGATATTTTTCTCCACCTTCAAAGCTTCCAAATTCATCAAGTAAATGCCTTCCGAGTCTTTGGAAGATTTGAATTGTGAAATTTTGATTTCGTCAATTTGTTTGTTGAGTTTCTCCACTTCGGCCTTGTGTGTCGTCTGAATCAGCCAGAAAACACAAAACATATTCACATTATTTCGACAGTAAAGGCCATTTACGAAAAGAAGAAAGCCGCCCTCACCTTCAACGCTTCCAAGTTCATGAGATAAATGCCTTCCGAATCTTTGGACGATTTGAATTGAGTCACTTTGATGGCATCAATTTCGTTCAAAAACTCTTGCTTCAATTTAGAAACTTCATCAGCATGCTGCGCCTGGAGTTTCGCCTCAATCGACTGTACAAGATTTGCTTCAACCTCTTTGCTCACTTGAGAAACAGTGGCTGCAGCTTGTTCTCTCGCCTTTTCCTTTTCGGCTGCATGCAGCTTCTTGAGCTCAGCAAGTTCTGCGATATGCGCTTTTCGACTGTCAATCAATTCCCTTCGAACGTCATGCAACGCAGCCTCAAGAGACGCGCGCACGGATTCAAGAGTCTCTGAATGAACATGTTTGAGCATTTCAACATCTTTTGCCGCCGAACTACGCAGCTCCGAGTTTTGTTCACGCAGGCCATGCATCAATGCATTCAGGCGAGAGATTTCTGACGTTTTTGAGGACAGAGATTCACGCAGTGACGAGATTTCCTTTTGCAAAGGTGACGGGGATTGAACAAGCGCTTGTTGTGGCTGCGGGGACACACTTTTACTGCTTTGAAGCGTTCCGTTTGTAGTGGTGGCTGTTGGCAACGCTACAGATTGCTGAAGCATTTGGTACTGCCGTTGAACCGCTTGCAAGTCTTTAACCGCCGCGTCATGTTTCGCAGTCGCTTCTTGAGCATAAGACGCCAACGCACGGTTCGTCTGACTCAGCGTATCATGGTTACGTTTAAGAATGGCTTGGGCAGCAACATTAGCGTCCAAAAGCTGTTTCGCAGATGCAGCTTCCTGGCGGCTCTGTTGCAGCGCAGATTTTAACGCAACCATTTCCTCTGATAAGGCATCAATGGTGGTTTGCTGCATATCCGAGTGACTCGTGGCCATGTCTGCATCGATATGGACAAATGTGTCGTCCGCGTCTACTGAGACGGTATCGTTGTCGGCAGACTGGGATGGTGCAGATCGTGGCTGTTGCTTCTGTTGCTGCTGTGCGGGTTCCGAGTGCTCTGCAGTGAATTGCGACTCGTTGTCAGTCTGTTGTTGTGAGATTGATCTGGCACGAGGGCTGCTACGCTTCTTTTTCTTTTTTTTTGACACTTGCGCATGCATTGGACCAGGGCTGCTCACTGGAACAAGGACCGGTTCCAAGTCAACTACAAAAGAGAGAACAAGCGAAAAGAATATAAAAAAAGTACAAAAACAGTGGTCAGTAACATAAAGTCATGGTGTGCGAGAGAGAAAAAACAATGAACGGCAAATTGTGAGTCACAATGACTCACCCTCAGGCTCCACAGGTTCGGGGGTATTCGCAACTACAACAGCTGCATCGAGAACGTCGAGCGACTCAAGAGACTCCATGCGCTTGGCAGCAGCAGCAGCCGTGCGCCGTGCCTTTTTCGCTTTCGCCTTGTTTGCACCAGAGACTTGTTCAAGCGACACGCCGCCCAGCAACTCCATCTCAATCTTGACGCGCTCAGCTTCAGACAGGATTGGAAACACTTCCTGCGCCTCATTGGAGTCGTTGTTGCTGTTGTTGTTGTTGTCCAGTTTTGCAGCCTTTGGGCCAGTCTTTTTGCTAGTTTTGTTGTTGGCAATGTCCCGTTCGTTGGCAGTGTTGCCAGTCTTGTCGCCGTCCGTCTTCATGAGATAGCTGATACCCGCAGCGGCTATGCACAGGCCCAGCGAGGCTGCTGCACCTTCAGTGCTGAGGATTGACATTTTTGGGGGATTTGTCAATTTAACTCTTTTTTGTCGCAAAGAGCGTAAAAGTGAAGGGAGTGTTTTTATTGGATCAAGAAACCCCGTCTTTTTTTTTTATTTTATTTCGGAACCTGTGCCAAGCGTAGGACACGTCTAAGGGAAAATGAAAGCAGTTTGTTTTTGGCTCATTCCAGATGCAGAGACCTCTCGTGCGCTTCCTTCGCCTCTTTGGACCAGTCCAAGACCCAGATAATATACAGTTCAACTCCCGCAACAACAAACAGCGCTATCGTCAGACCAACCCACATCCCGTACAGCTGCATACCACCCATAAAACACAGCAACAGTCCCACAGGAATACCCAATACATAATACCCAAACAAATTCAAACAAGCTCCAATCTCGGGTCGACCCGCTCCACGCAGGATTCCACCCGCAATGCAACCCACCATATCTGCTGTTTGGTATGTCGCTGCTAAAGGAATGATTTGTTGCACTAGGTCAACAACCTCAGTGTCGTCGGAAAAGAACCACGCCAAATGGTTTCGAATCAGCATCAAGAAGGAGCTGTTGAGGAGAGCAAGGACGGCTCCAGTGCACATGGCTGCCCATGCAATGACTTTGGCTTTTTGGGGATCGGACGCGCCGAGGGCGTTTCCGATACGGGTGCTGCATGCAATTGAGAATCCAAGAGGAATCGTGTATGTAATTACAGTAATGTTGAGAATAATTGTCTGCGCTGCGAGACTTGTTGGGCTGATGATGCCAGCCGCCAAAACAACCACTTCCCATGCCCACCTGCACAATTATATTTTTGTCAGAGTCCAGAAAAAGAGGAAAAAGAGGAAAAAGAAAAAAGTCCGAAAAAAAACAAAAAAAAAACTCACCACTCAGTACATGTCATCAAGACACCAGAAAAGCCCAGTTTCACAGCACACGTCAGCTTCCTCGCACACAAAACATGGTTCCACTCCCATCCAGCGTACGCATCGCCGCCATGCGCAAAGCGGGTATACAGACACAACAACAATGCAATGAGCACATGGCTCAGAGTCAGCGCAATCGGAGCGCCAACGCCATCTTGTCCAATCTTGTACGGAGAAAGCACAAGGAGGTATTGCAGGAAGGCATTCAACGGGGCCACGAAGCCAATGACGTACATTTGTGCAGTCATGATACCTTGCGCCATGAGGAAGCGCTTCACGCTCTCAGCGATAATGAATGGGATGAGGGATGGGATCATGTATCGAATGTACAGGGCACTCAGGCGTGCAATTGCTGGATCTTGGCCGGCAAAGAGAAGCAGCGGCTCAGTGAACCACCACAGCACGGACACAGGAACGGCCAGGACAAACAGCAAGAACATGACTCTGTTGAGATGCCTGGGAATCATTTTGTTTTCAGACACGGGTTACACAACCAAGGTGGGGGAGTTGATGACTCTCACCTGCCGATCTCTTTCTTGTCGCCGGTGCCTGCTGTGCATTCGCCGTGTGTCTGTGAGCAGAGGGTATCGATAGCCGCGGCCATTCCAACGACCAGAGAGTATCCAGTGACATTGGCAAACAGCGTGGCAAGGGCCATTGCCGCAAGGGAGGTTGTTCCGACTCGGCCGAGCGCAACAACGGACGCCTGTCGAGCAAAAGCACGATGAGTCCAAAACAGGCGTTTGCAGCAATGTCAATGTGTTGTTTGTCTCACAATGCCGAGCGACATCTGCATCAGATATCCGATGGACACGGGCCATGCAAGCGGACCCATCTGGCGGGCCTCACACACGAGGTCCGCAACCTTCAGCTGCTCGGTGCAGCGGGTTGGACAGCGTGTGCGTGGGAGGAGCGGCGTGGTTTCAGTGGACGCACTGTTCATTTGGGCTTCTTTTTGCTGCAGAAACAGAAAAGGGGGCGTGTTCATTATCTGAAAAATGAGGGTTTCTCTTTCGACTGAATTGCAGTCACATGATTTCTCGTTCATATGGGCAGGGGAGATTGCGTTTCTGTGATCGGACATGTTGTGTTGAATTATCGGACAGGTTGAATTATCGGACATGATATTGGTGGACAAGTGTTGCTAAAATCATTTGTTTTATTTGGTATCATCTCACTCATTTGGAAGACTGGTATTTGGTGACGGCCTTGGTTCCCTCAGACACGGCGTGTTTGGCCAGCTCGCCCGGGAGAATCAGCCGCACGCTTGTCT
>QEAP01000414.1:0-22768 GCA_006535975.1 Chytriomyces confervae | reverse complement strand
TTCGAATTTGGAAGTATTGCCATCCTAGGCAGCTTGGAGTCGCAGCATTTCACTCGCTTCAACCGTTCGTTTTGTGAGTACATATTTATTTGTTTATTTCAAACTTTCTCACTGACACGCCTTCCTTTTGCAGTCCCAACAAGTGCTACTCCCGGGACACCATCTCGCGCAAACAGGTCCCAACCGTTCAGCACCCCAACGCAATCGCAACAAACGGGTTCGCAAACTCAAAATACCCCTAGCCGCTCCAACACTCCATTCCGTAACACTGAGCCTGTCAAGCTGCCAAGACTGTTCAACTTTGACCGTGGGAATGACGTACCGAACATACCTTTGTATGATTGCACCGATGCCACGTTTGATTTGAGG
Organism: Chytriomyces confervae; assembly: GCA_006535975.1. Lineage (NCBI taxonomy): Eukaryota > Fungi > Chytridiomycota > Chytridiomycetes > Chytridiales > Chytriomycetaceae > Chytriomyces > Chytriomyces confervae. Next base: position 22,399 of record QEAP01000414.1, on the reverse strand, counting down.
GGGTTGTCGAATCCGATCATTCCAGACGGTCATCTATATCCGGGGGACCTTGTGTTGGTGTCTGCCTGCATTCAGATTCACAAATCCAACGGTTGCCTGGACGTCGAATATTCGTTTCCCCCCAATTACGTTGTCTTGTTTGAAAATGGGGACGAACCTGGTGATCTTCAGTTTGACAAGAAACCAAAGTGTTCCAATTTCAAGTTTGGACTCCTCCAAGATTCAGCAAATGGCCACTGGAGCTTTTGGACTTTGGATCTATCAGTACTCCGCAGCTGTCAGCACTCAGGCAATGTCCAAGCTTGTCAAAAAAAAGCTTCTAGACACAGCAGTTTCTGAGTGATCTGGGGCACCAGCCCAATCAGAACAACTGCTTATGGTTGTACGGTTGAAAGAACATTATCAGGCAGACTTTCATTCAAGAGATATTAACTGGACGTTCTGGGCGATTTGTTCGTGGAACCGCATTGCAATGGAAGGAAATGGCAGATTTGCAGACCAGATAATGCAGTCAAACGTACAGTGGATTCTGCGTTTGAAGCACTTGAAACCAGGATTGAATATGTCAAGGAGGACATCAGTTCCCGTGAGCAGTTGCTCACTGCATTAGCAATTCCCTGCCAGCGCAAATGAATGGATACAGTGCAAGTCTGCTCAGCCAAATTGAGAATCAGGAGGATGTTGATCACTAACAAGCCAGGTTCAAATAAAAATGTTATTCAACTTTATTCACTGTTTTCTGCTTTGTCAAAACTAAACTCTGCAAGGGGTACATTAAATGCCACACCAGGATCAAAACCAGAAACCGTGAACCCACAGCTTGCAAATAACCAGCCACTTGCGCCATCCAACGCCAAACTTTCTGCGCACATTGGCTTTCTGTTTCCGACTCAGATCCTCGCCCTGTTTGTATGCAGCAACCCATTTGCCTATGCATGATGCTGGCTTGTGGAATGGCTCAGCAAGTCTTGCTTTACTGAGACCAAGGTAGAAATGCATGTACATGCAATAGGCTTTGACTTGGGGCAATGCATGGCTTCCAGATATGACTGCCAGAATGTCCATTATGGCGGCTGTGCTTTGGATCTAATGACGGCAGAATCCACATGTGAGAGGATGTGGCTTCTTTGATGGATATAGTATGCCAGATCCGGCACTGCACTTACCGAGTGAGTATTCTTATCTGTCAGACAGTCAAACTGCTTGCCGGCCAGTTGTTTGGGTGGTGGTCACAACTTCGCAAAAATCCATTTTTGGAGCAAACGCACAATACTACTTGAATTTATAACCATTGTACCACGTGCTAGACCCTCCTGCACCGACAACTGAGGGTAGCCACACAGCGAGAGTCGCACAGTCTGAAGATACAGGCGAGTTTGACATTCCGCCTCAGTAATTGCTTGTTTTGTTTTGATCCGGAAAGAACGTTTATTCAGTGTTTCACAAAGATTTTTTTTGTTTTGACATCCCTGTTCAACAATTTTTTGATTTGATTTAGAGATTTTTTGGCTTCGCAAGTAAGACGTGTTTTCAAGAGACGAGGTCATTTGGTCTTGCAGTTGGTCCCCCCATTCAATGTGCAAACGGCAGGCTGCTGAGCTTGCGTGCCTGCCAAGGCCAAAGCGAAGGTAGGCGATGTACAATCCGAGGTCCAATGACCACTTGACTGGATATCATGGTCGGAGTACCCCAGGTTCACTGAAGGGGTTTTGGCCAATTCCTGCGACCTTGGATTGAATGGAAGTGATGAGGCGTCCAGGGTTGATTTTGTGGGAAATCTGGGAGCACCATCTGGCAAGCGTGCTTTCTGAGGCTTGCAGTGAGTTGCATTAGTTTTGCAACGCTTGTTGTTGCACTGGGAGATCTGTAAGAACTGCGGGTTTTAATTTCGAGGCTGTCGTAGACTGAATATGCCAAATATCTTGGAAACGTGACTGTGTGCAAGGTTGGGTTTCGGTGGGCCCAGGTTGTGAGTAGTTGAAATCCAGTAATCTGGAAACGGAAGAGTGCGTCAGCAATTTGCTTATTGTCAGTGGGTTGCCGTTTTGGATTGATCAAGTATGGGATAGAAAGTTCTGCATTTCAAGCAAAGTTGCAAACAAGTTTTTTCTTCCGAAGATTTACCTCACTCCTCTCACCGACTCGACCCCTCCCACCCGCGACGATGCACTCGCCCGACAATTTCATGGACATGGTGGGCTCCGACGGCGAGATCAATGACAAGAGCATTGTCACGCTCCTCCAAGAACGATATTGTCGAGATCAGTTCCACACACGCGTTGGCTGCACAAACTTGATTGCCATCAACCCGCATAAACGCGTCTTTGTTCCTTCGCATAAATCTTATGATCTGGAACGTATATGCAAAGTGCAGGAGGCCACGGAGCCTCATCCGTTTGATATTGGCAGCGCGGCATATCTTCACATGGTGCGATCTTGCGAAGATCAGGTCATTTTGAGCTGGTTTGTGCACTTTTCTCTCATCCGTCACATGCATAATTCTTAAACTGAAACCTGAGGGCAGTGGAGAGAGCGGGTCAGGAAAGACGGAAACCTTGCGTCAAGTTTTGCAACAAATTGTTCATCTGAGCCAACAAACCGACCCGCAAACACAAATCCACAACGACATTATCAACGCCGACATTATTCTCGAGTGCTTTGGAAACGCGGAAACATTCCAAAACAAAAATTCAACCCGATACAGTCGGTACACAGAAGTGCGCTTCAATGATGACGGCACAATTGTGGGTTCAAGAATTGTTGACTACCTATTTGAAAACTCCCGCGTGTCAAAATGCCCCGAAGACGAGCACAATTTTCACGTGCTGTACATGATGTTGGCCACGGCAACGAAAGACGACAGAGCAAAGTGGCAGCTTCACACAACAGAAACCAAGGCTTACCAGTTTCTGAGAAGTGAAAGCGCAATCCATGACAAGTCCAATTCCCCCGCTCTACCCACCATGGAAACCTTGAAAGCCAACTTGAAGCAGTTGGGATTTTCCAGGAAAAGCGTGGCAGACATTTTCGCTACTCTTGCGGGCATCTTGCATTTGGGAAATATTGAATTCACGATGGAGGAGCAAGGCAAAGGATACGGTGCTTATGTCAAGAACCGGCACGAGTTAGAAATTGCTGCCAAGTTGTTCAATGTGAACGTAGACAAGTTGGAAGCCGCCTTGACAACCTCGACATACCTCGACGAGGACGTAATTTGCAGCGCCTTTTTAGACGTAGACAAATCCAAAGAAGCAAAAAACACGCTCGCAGCCGTCATTTACCAGCTCGTATTCAAGTGGGTCATTGAGCAAATCAACTTGTACCTGGGCAGCCAGCGACTGGGTGGTTCTTTTGTGACACAAATCGGACTTCTCGATGTCGCTGGCTTCGAAGACCGCACTCCAAAACCAAACGGGTTTGACCAGTTTATGGCAAACTACACCAACGAAAAGCTTCAAGCATTTGTCATCAAGCGCGCAGTCAATTCCATCCCGGTCGCCATAGAGTCGGATGGAATCCAAGTATCCAACCTCGTTCCAGCACTTCCCTCTCACTTGGAAATCATCCCCTTTTTCGATACTCCGCAAGCGGGTATGTTTGACTTGATTGACAAGGAAACCTACACGCACGGAGAAAAAGCGCGTGACTCTACTTGTTTGGCCATGTTTGAAATCAACCACGGAAACGGCAAGAGCAAGTTTTACGAAAGCGGCACTGGCGGCTGGAGCACATTCCGAATCCGTCACTACACCGGCAAACTTGTCTCCTACAACGTGAACGGATTCGTCTCCAAGAACCGCAACAATGTGTACGCAGACGTGATTCATTTGTTTGGAGTCACACTGGGTTCTACGATGGGCAAGCAGAAACCAAAGTCATTTATTGCAAGTCTGTTTACGGATTCGGTCGTGAAGGCGGTGATGCACCCAAAAGATGGAACGGCCATGGTAGGTGCCCGTCCCGCTGCACCGCAAGGCCCTTCACACGCATCCGATGGGACAAGAAAGTCTTCTTCCAGCATGATTTTGAGCTCCAACTCGCTCGCAATGAGCACGAGTATTGGTTCTTCCATGGCGCTTTCGAGTAAACCCAACAAGAAACAAAAAGGAGCCAGTAGCCAGCAAATCTCGGCACTGTCGAGTCTCAGGCAGAGCGTTGACACGCTGCTGGAAGCCATCGAAGAGATGCGGTCGTGGACTATTCTATGCATAAAACCGAACCATGAACTGGCACCGGAAAAGTTTGATTTTAAATTTATCCAGGAGCAGTTGGAAGCTCTGCGCGTGAAGGAAATTGTGCAAGCTTCGCGGATCGAGTTTACCGCTGGAATTGAGTTTGATTCATTTGCTGAGCGGTTTGAAAAGCTACATGCGGATGTTGGCGTATCTGGGCTGGATGCATCTGAAAAGTGTCAAAAGTTGGTGGAGTTGGAGGGTTGGACTGGACAGGAAGCGCAGTGTGGAAACTCCAGAATCTTTTTAACCGAACCTGTGTGGAGAGGCCTGGAGTTGCGGTTGGATGCTTTAATAGCCGATGACGAGGAGTTTGAAGGCAGAAAGATTCATCTTGTGTATGATGACAAGGGGATTCAGAAGACTCCCGGATGCATCAAAAAAAGTCTGGCGTCGCTGGTGGAAAATGAGGAATCTGACTTCAAAAGCAATGTCGCTGGCCAGGTGGACGTCAAGATTACCATTGACACTGACGGATTATCGCACGATAAGAAAGCGTCTGAAAAAATGAAGTCCGCGTCAAGCTTGAGGGCGGCAAAAGAAAAGCAAGAGGACGCTGAAGAAAAGGCGCTCAAAAAGGAGGCCCGCAAATGCTGCGCTAAAAAGTCAAAACCGCCCAAGGAAAAAATGTCAAAGAATCGGCGAAACTGGGTGTACTTTACGTGGGGCGTCACTTGGTGGATTCCTGACATTGTCATTGAAAAAGTGTACAAGGCCGATCAACCAGGCACGAAAATGGCCTGGCGAGAAAAAGTGGCAATTTGCTTCATTGTAGCGTTTCTCAGTGGAATCATGCTGTTTTTTGTGCAAGGTCTTGGAAAAGTTCTCTGCCCAATTCAGTTTTACTTCACTGTGGAAGAGGTGTCCAAGCACAAGGCAAAAACAAATCTGGATCCGTTTGTTTCCTACAATGGCTATGTGTTTGATATTGCCGGATACGATCATCCCGGCGTTTCTATCCTCGGAGCTGCCGGAACTGACATCAGCGGCTACTTCCCACGCGTTGATCCCGACACTGGCGTTCCCTTCTCATCCGACTGCGACTTTTTGGCACCCTTCAGCGACTTTACCCCGGCCGATCTATCCAAACCAAACCACTTTGCAAAAAGAGGGGAAAAGTATCGCAAATGGTCCAATGATACAAACAGCTATTGTACAGACCCACACGTTCCAAAAAGTCAAGGCTACTGCCATGATGCTGGAACCATCAACAAGCAAATCAAAAGCAATCATATGGGTGTGTACCAGGTCGGAGTGTTGGCGTTCCCGTTTACGGAGTTACACAGAAGGCACTACACTGCGGATGATTGGTGGGTGGCTGTGGACGGAAAGATTTACGACATGAGTCTTCTATCTTCGCCCGTGTCCAACTACACCATCGATCCCAACTTTTTCGCCCTTGAAGATTTCGGGGGACCCGGAAACTCGGATGCCACCAAAAACGCAAGCACTTTGAATCCACAGGTTCTGAGATGTTTTGATAACTTGCTTTTGGTTGGGTTTGTGGATCAGCGACAATCCTCTGCTGCTTGCGAATCTTCTTCTTACATCTTGTACGGTGTAACTGGAGTCATGGTGAGTCGTTTTTTAATGGTTTGTTGATCCTTTTGCTTTGAGCTTACTTCAGTCCCTCAAAAATGTAGGTTGGAATTATGGTGATCAAGTTCTTGGCCGCCTTGCAGCTCGCTCCCGCACCCAATCCTGAAGGAAACGACCGATTCGTGATTATGCAGGTCCCATGTTACAACGAAGGCGAGTCTTCGTTGACCAAAACGATTGAATCTCTGGCAACGTTTGATTACGATGATACAAGAAAGCTGCTGTTTATTGTGTCGGATGGAATGATCAAATCTGCCGGCAGCGACATGTCGACACCGGACCTGGTCATGCAGATCTTGGGCGTGGATAAGAAGGTGCAACAGCCGGAAGCGAAGTCGTACCTTGCAATTGGGCGGGGACTGAAGGAGCACAACAAGGTATGTTTGGTGCTCATTTCTCTGTCTTGTGCCATCTGAATTCTCACGCATGGTCCAAAAAACAGGCGAAAGTGTATTCTGGACTATACAGCATCCACGCGCGCTACATTCCGTTCATTTTTGTAATGAAATGCGGAAAAGAAGGGGAAACGGCAAAACCAGGAAACAGGGGCAAACGAGACTCGCAAATGATTCTGATGAAATTCTTGAACCGAGTCAACTTTGGCACGCCCATGTCACCCTTAGAACTGGAGATGTACCATCACATCAAAAACATTATTGGTGTGGATCCGTTCCTGTATGAGTACTGTCTGATGGTGGATGCCGACACGCGTTGCGAGCCTGCTTCATTGAATAAGCTGATTTCAGCCATGGTCAATGACGCCAACATGATGGGCATTTGCGGGGAAACGAGGATTGAAAATGAAAACGAGTCTTGGGTGACGATGATGCAGGTGCGCAAGGTTAATGTCGGAGCTGTTGGGTATTCCTGACAAGCCTTTTCAAACCAGGTCTACGAGTACTACATTAGTCACCATCTGGCAAAGGCATTCGAATCTCTGTTTGGGTCTGTTACGTGCTTACCAGGTTGTTTCTGCATGGTATATATCAAATTCATCGTTTGAGGAGGAACGCTTTCATCTACTAACACAACAAACACAGTACCGTCTTCGCACACCCAAAAAGATTCCTCTTCTCATTTCAAACCAAATCCTGAACGAGTACAAAAACATCAACGTCAACACGCTCCACCAGCAAAACCTGCTCTCCCTCGGCGAAGACCGATTCCTCACAACTCTGATGCTCAAGCATTTCCCAGAATACCGCAACAAATTCACTCCCGACGCCATGTGCTACACCATTGTACCAGACACTTTCAGCATGCTTCTCGGACAACGTCGCAGATGGATCAACTCAACCATCCACAACTTGTTTGAACTCATCTTCTTGCCAACCCTGTGCGGCTGCTTGTGCTTGTCCCTGCGCCTCGTCATCTTTTTGGACTTGTTTGCCACGCTGATTATGCCCGCTAGTACGGCTTACCTTGGCTACCTTATTTATGCCTCCGTCATGGCGAACCAGGCGCCAATCATTTCCTTGATCATGATGGGAAGCGCGTATGGGTTGCAAGCTATTATTTTCCTGGTCAAAGGGCAGTACCAGCATATCGGGTGGATGATTATCAGTATCCTGGCCATGCCTGTCTTCAGTTTCTACATTCCCTTGTGTAAGTCTCTCCCCCCACAAAAAGAATCAACACTCACTAATGTTTACTTCAGACGCATACTGGCACTTTGATGACTTCAAATGGGGGAACACTCGCAAAGGCGCCGCAGCAGAAACCGGCGGCGGCCACGGCACCGGCACCGACGACGAAGAGCTGATCCCCCTGGACCCCAGTGTCGTACCCCTCGTAACATGGGAAGCCTACGAAGCATCCATGATGCTGAAACAAACTTCAAACTCCTTGGACAGTACAAACACCATCACTGGCAGCAACACCAAAATGGTGGCTCCATCTTCCAGGAACATTGCCCAACCTCCCTCGCCGTACGACAATGGTCACCAGCAGCAGTACTCGCAGAGGCATCAACCAGTGGACATTTCGACACCCCAGCTGGCGTATATTCCGAACGGGAGACCCGTGGATTCTGTACAGTACATAAACGCGCATCAGAGAATCTCAGTCGCAAACCCACCCACGGCCAACTTAAACTCGGATAACTCGGATCGATGGGTGACCCAGTCTGTCGAAGTCATGCCCACATGGACTGGAGGCGTCCCTGTCGATGACGACATTACTCGCTACATTCGGTACATTATTGCCACCACCGATCTGAGCCAGCTTTCGAAGAAGAAGGTCCGCGAAGCTGTCAACGTGTACTTTGGAATGGACTTGTCCCATAAGAAGGCATTCATCAATGATGTGGTCGAGCTTCTGATTCAGGGCTGATCCTGCTTCGTTATTTATCTTCTCTTCTCATTATTTCCTCCTTCTTGAGTTCCCGCTTGGTAGATGCAAAACAAAAGTTATAGACTGATCGATGAGAGAAAGCATTTTATTGAAACAAAACAAGCGGGCAAACAAAGAGAAACCAGAGTGCGACATCAGACCATCTCAATCATCAGTTCACCTTCTGCTTCTTCGCTTCGGAGGCCTGGCTTACGGACGCAGGCACCTTGACAACCATTGCGTCACGACCAGGACCCACGCCGATCCATTCAATAGGCACCCCGAGAAGCTCTTCAACCCGCTCGATGTAACGACGGCAGTTTTGGGGCAACTCCTCATATTTGCGGCAGTTGCTAATATCGGATTTCCATCCAGGGAGAGTCTCATACTCCACAGTAGAGTCCGTCAACATATCCAAGTCAGCTGGAAAGTCAGTGTAACGCTTTCCATTGTGCACATATGCAACCCCAATCTGCACCTCATCCAGCTGATCCAAAATATCCAACTTGGTAAGATTCATTGAAGTGTAGTCGTTGAGCATGTGGGAGTGACGAAGCACAACAACATCCAACCATCCACAACGCCGCTTGCGACCCGTTGTCACTCCATACTCGCGACCGACAGTCTGCAGATGCTCACCAACAGAGTTGAGTTGTTCAGTTGGGAATGGACCAGCACCAACGCGCGTTGTGTAAGCCTTCACGACACCAAACACTTTTCCAATTTTTCTTGGGGGAAGTCCGAGACCCGTGCAGACGCCACCGATACCCGTGTTGGAGCTTGTCACGTAAGGGTACGTTCCAAAGTCAATGTCAAGCATGATCGCATTGGCACCCTCCACCAACACATTTTTTTTGGCATTGATTGCATCGTGAACGTATGGGATCGAATCCAGCACAAATGGACGAACCTTGTCCCTGTACTCCTGAGAAAGACAGTGGAAAAAATAACAATCAGACTCGAAACGACAGTGCTTCAGAGGGAGAAGACCCACCTTGCATCTTTTCAACTCTTCGTCAGCGTTGTACTCAAACCCGTACTGCTTTTGGAGACCGTCCAGGCACTTGTGGTACCGCGTGACGAAGTCATCCCAGTTATTGAGCAAGTGATGAACACGAACTCCAGAACGAGACATCTTGGATGAGTAAGTCGGTCCAATACCTTTTGGAAAGCAGGCAGAGATTTTTTGTGTAAGAGATAAGACGGCAGAGAGAAAAATGAAAACAGCGGCACCTTTTCTGGTTGTTCCGAGACTCTTGCCACCCAACGCGCCTTCATTCAGACCATCCACGACTTGGTGAAAGTCAAAGACAAGATGGGCTCTGTCGGAAATCTTGAGGCGCTCTGGGTTCACTTTGAGACCCTTCTTGACGTTGGCTTCAATCTCGGAAAAAAGATTGGCCAGATGGACAACAACACCGTTTCCAATCACAGAGATGCAGCTGTCGTTCACGAGCCCCGATGGAAGCATGTGAAAGTCGTACGGAACGCCGTTTGCGATAATCGTGTGTCCTGGATAGGATAACGAGTTAAGAGATAAGCGTCAGGCACGGAAGCATTCAGAAAGAAATAGAGATAATCAAGAGCATTTAAAAGGGAATCAGAGAGAAGTAAAGGGAGAGGCTGAGGAGGAGAGGGAAGATGGATAGTAAAAACAGGGTCACAACGAACACAAACCAGCATTGTTCCCGCCGGCAGCTCTGCAGACAATGTCACTCTCCTGAGCCAGGATGTCCACCAGCTTGCCCTTCCCTTCGTCGCCCCACTGTGCGCCTAACACAACGTTCGCCATTGCCTCAGATTTATCGTAACGTGGAGACGAGAAAAAGAGCAAATTCAAAGAACATTTTTTTTAGAAAATCGGAAAGCAGATCTTGGAATTTGAGCCAACGGATGATGTCACGAAATATTCAGAGTGTTTTATTCGTCCGTTTGTTTCCCATGCCCGCCGACATGCTCCCTCAATCGTCCCTGTGCGCGTCAACAATCTTGGGGTACTGGTACCAGTTCTTGGTAATCGTCTCAGGCTCGCTCGCACTGGCATGGCTTCTCATTTCCCCAGTCTTGGAGAAATGCAGCCCACATGCTTCACACAATGTGCTTGCTCCTTCCGGTCCACGCCGTATCAGCTCTGTCTTGGTGATGGTGGCGCGGCAATTCTGACAAGCCCACGCTTTCCATTTTTCCTGCCTTTTCATTCCCAGTGACTCGATAAGTGTCACACCTCCCATCAGCGCATCGGTTTCTTCTTCCATCACTTCCAAGGCCGTATCTTGCCGCGTTCTTCTTCTTGGCAGCAGTCCCGTTGTCGCCGTTGCCTGCATTTGAGCAGGAACTCCTCGCGGCATGGTCCCTCTTTTAACGCCATTCCTCCAGATTGGGAGGGCACTCATCCATAGCCGAGTAACTTCTCGCTCAGGTAAGGCAGTGCGGCCCCTTGCACGGTTTGTTGCTCCAGCCCTTCTGCGACGGGCAGTGGTGGCGTTTGGTTTGTCGTCTAGACTCGTGGGTGCTTGGGATGGCATTGCGCCTGTTAGTAATGTCGGGGTATAAAACGCTCGGTTTTCCGGCTTCCTCTCTGCTGTCTCGACAGGGGGCAGGAAGTGGTTGAACCACAAATCTGAAACAATAATGAATTTTGCGACCAGCTGTGCTGACAGAATAGTTAAATACCTTCGTCATCAATTTGGCTGTCATCAAATGGATGTTCCAGCGCAAACAGGGTTTTGTGGTACATGTGAATTTGATCTCGAAGTTGATGCGCAATTGCGACTCTGCTCCGAACAAACAATTAGACAAACAGAGAAAGAACAACAAAATGATTCAGGCAAACAAAGAGTCGAGAAAGAAGTCGTCGATACCGAAATTCCGGCGTTAATCCCAATTCGCAGCACATGACGAGAGCAAAATCTTCAGGCGAGTTTCTGGAGCAGTTCAAGTCCCATTCCACATTGTCCATGACCGTAATAGTTCCAATGGATACGTCTATTTTCAACGAAACGCGAAGGTTTGGGTGATCATCAAGATGCACTGCGGGTGTTTCCGACGACAGTTGTTTCCGATTCGACAGAGATTGGATGGGTGGTAATGGGACGAGAGGAGGCTCTAATCCTTGTGATCCAATGGGTGGTCGGATATAGGTGTGATCGTAAAACTCTTCGGTTTGATCTTTGATTGCTCTGTGAAAGAATTTATCAACAAGACCAGATCACACACGCAGCCTGCAATACGCACTTTGATATTTCTTCAACTGCCGCAGGGGGTAAACGAAAATCGGATACAAGTTGTTGTGCGTATAGAAGCGGGGATACCAAGGTTTCTGAGAAGGGAGTGTGTTAGTTTATCGTCAAACAAATCCAAAGGCCCACCGTTTAAATTCCAGCAAAACTGATCCTTCAGCCTAAACCCATGTGTATCCACGTCAAAGTCCAATTTTATGGGCACGAGAACCACTGGACCATCCTCCCGTTTTGCAGACGCAACGTCAGCACCGGCTGCGCTCTCATGGCTCGACTCCTCCTTCTTTTGCGGAAGGCTGAATCCAATGCCCAGATTGTATACGCGCAGGTAAATAGTAAGTACTTGAAGCTGCGGGTTATGTAGAAGTTGGTTACCCAAAGGCGACAAGGGGTGGGCGAGGGAGTCCTTTGAATGAGAACTGCCGCTGGTGAATTGGAGGTGGCGGCTGCAGATTCGCGCGGGCGCTCAATATTTGAGAGTTCCGTTTTGCTGATTCGGAGTGCGCTTGGGAGAAAGAGGTTGTCATGGATATTTCTTCTCACTGGTATTTATTTAAATTTAAATATTTATGGACCTTTCTTCTTTATTTATCAAAGAGCGACATACACGCCCCCAACACAATCGCACCTTCACAAATCGATTTCCTTCAGATTTAACCGGATAATTACGTCGTGCACCGTATCAAAAATAGTCCGGATTTGATGCGTGTCCGTTGCCCACGTCAGGTGAAAGTATATCTTCCGATCTGGATATTTGTTCACCTTCTTGAACTGCTTGATGAAATACGTGTATCCATTTTCATACGAGTTTTCACCTGGGAAAATTGTTGAGTTAGAGCTCTCACAAGTCCCCCTCCTCCCCAGTCACTCTCACCCGTGAATTCTGGGAAGTAGTCAGATATGAGAATCGAGTTCAGCTTCTCCTTGAAGATGTCAATTTTGTTGAGGAACACAATCATGCCCGTTGTTTTAAAGAGTGGGTGGTTGCAGATGGCAGTGAACAAGGTCAGCGATTCCGTCACTGCATTAAACATGGTAAGATTTATATCAAGTAAGCTTTCAAACACGAACTCCGATTCACTGTTTCATCTTCGCCGCAAGTCTGATCGTACGAACTTATTGCGCACTGCGTTGTGAAGGAAGCGAGTGTTAATAGCAACTTTGTTTCAAGATTCTTTCGTTCTGGCTACCAAGTAAATTACTGCTGTCACGTCTTCAAAATAGCTGGCCCATTTTTTGCGCTCAGAGCGCTGGCCTCCAACATCAAACACGCGATATAAAGTTTTTTCAATGAAAAACTTTGTCTCTGTGACTGTTACGGTCATTATCCGCGCATTTAAAATGTCTGTTTCGGTGGGTATAAACTTGAGATCACATATCCGCTCCAAATTATCCATCAAGCTTCGGTGCACTTGTTAGTTGGCAGACAAACTGGTTGAAATGAAACAACTCAACTATTTGCAAGAGTCCATCAGCTGAAACTCTGCCGACCTGCTAAAGCAATACTGAATCCCACTATCATTCCAGATCAAGCGGATTGCTTTTTCGGTTGACCCTGTCATCTCTGTGCTCCCAAAGTCGTCGGAAATTTCAACTGACAAAATGTCCCTCGCCGCATCTGCCACAGCGCACTCTTGCCCATCCTCGCCTCCCGCCTTATCATACTCAATCTCTGCGAGTTTTGCTATCGGATCGTCTTTTTTGTGAGCTTGAGGAGAATGGCCGCTCACAACCGTCGATTCCCTCCTTGACCCTCCGCCTCCCCCAGACGCTTCCAATTTCTGCGCGGACAAGGACTTAAGTTTCCCGTTTGAAACGGCGGTCACTGCAGACTCTCTCAACGACTCATCATTTACGTGTGTGGGTGTGACACCTAGTTCAGGATTTGAATGCTGAGGGATTGGATCCAATTCCGACAAGTGTCCCTCGGCCTCGCGAGTTGGGGGAATAAATCCAAACGGGATTTTAAGAAGGTACATTGCCTCAATGAGTGATTGGGTGCAGTCGAGCAGGTTATTTCGCATAGTGACTTTGAAGGATGTGATTTCCTCCGGGGTAAATTGGACGTTGTAGATGAGCCGCATTTGTTTCAAGACGGTTGATTTCCCGACCTCTCCGGCGCCTTTTTTGGAATTTGAAGTGGTTATTCCGTCAATCAGGAAACGCGTAAAAATAAAAAAGGTCGTTACCAAGGAGTAGAAGTTTGACGGTTTGTTGCTTCTCCTCGTCTTCCAGCTGCTTCTGAATCATTCGATCAATCTGTCGGCTGCGCTGGGTTTGCACCATCGTCTCTGACTGGACGCAGCCCATATTCTTCTCCACTCAAAGATTTTTGCGGGAAATCTCTTCTCTCTGTTCACAAAACTTTTTTACACTACGAAGACCCCCGTAGATTACCACGAACGATACTCTTTATTATCAGTCAACAGCATGCATATCCCCAACTGCCAGCATGTCGTCTATTTCCGTGATGGGCAGCGGATCAACAATTTCCACTTCAAGAGGAAACCTCGTTGCTTCTGACCCCTCCAACTTCTTATGCCGCTTCAGATGCGGCGAATCAGGATTATCGGATTCAGAATCATACCCGTCACTCTCCAGTGGAAACAAAATTGTTTCCAATTCGGGACGGTTCGAAAGTCTTCGCACGAGTGGGGTGGTCGGGAAACCAGAGGAGATTCGGGATGCACGTTTGTTGAGATAAGGGGTGGGAATGACCCATCCATCTACGACTGGTTCATGGCGTCTATTTTGTTTTGTTTTGTTTTGTTTTGTTTTTTTTTTTTTTCGTTTTGATTTGGGACGTTAAAGCCAAGTGAAGAAAAACACGCCACATACATAATATTTCGAAACCCTTTCATTCGCTCTTCAATCTTATGCATCAGCGACGGAATCTTTTCGCTCAATGCCAAGAGCTGAACAGCATCTTTCAGGGACGGCTCCCATTCACTGCTGTATACGTCCATTGTATTCGATCCACCCCGCTTCACTCCGAGAGAAACGGCGTGCAAGACCCTTCGCGCAATGTAAAGTGATTCAGGGTAATCCGCTAGCGCTTCAGCCGCTCCATAAAACTTGGACAGCAACTTAATATGCCCAGAAGTACGCACAGTTTTTAAAAGAGTTAAATTGGTTGCAATCAAGCTGGAGATGTCTTTAAAGAGTTGCAGCGTGACGGCACAAACTCGGTTGGAATGGTTGGACGGGTCGCTGACAATAATTTGAAGCCCCAGGATCACGCTGACAGTGAACAATTCAAGGAGATCTTTTAGCGCGGATTCCAAGGGCGTTGTGGAGGCTTCGTCCGGAGATTTTAACTGACGGGAGCACGTTGAAAGATGTGCATTGACAGCATCAATTAAATTTTTCGCATGATGCAGGGTCCAGTTCTTAAGTGCTTCCAAGCACGGTTTTCCAGAAGTGCAAGGACAACCGGTGCGGCAAAAGAGAAGAAACTCCAAGTATGATCGCAAGTGGAGAGTGGCGATTCTGGACTCCAAATAAACATCTCGGGAAAGAGAGTCCGGATTGTTGTTATTTTGGTCAATGGGTGCCAGGTATGAGAGAAGGGTGTTAGAGTCTTGCAAGAGTGCGAGGCCCGCCATTTGTGTTTTTATTGCACCTGTGTTCATGCTGTTAGCCTGGCAAGTATAAATGGCATGAATGGTTGGGAGTATTACTTGTTAAGCGCGTAGTTTTTTTCAATCGGTCTTCCGCACAGTATGCTTCAAATTCGTTGCTCTCGTCGCCACTGTACTCCTGACCAAAATCAGAATCCTGAATAAACATGGCAGCCAAAACATTGAAATGGTAAGTTTTCAAAGGGAAGAAAAGCGGGCAATATCACCTCCGTGTGCACATGACTCAGTCGCTTCTGTTTTCTAGGCGTTTCCAAACATTCTTCCGTTTCAATTTCCACATCTGGGCACTGCACGCGTTTCCAAAATGCATAAAAAGCATCTCTCTCGCGTTCGAGAACCCTGATTGCAGTTTTGCGTTTTGAAATCCTTGCGAGGTTATATCGTTTGGCCAACAGAATATGGAATCCGCGTTCGAAACCGGCAGTGCGCGCAATTCGAGTTCCCCAGTCATAAATTGCTGTGCTAGTTTTTTCCAGAGTTTTACATTCCCATAATTGTCTGAGCAGTGGGTGAATATGCTTGTGCAGTAGTGGGTGAGGTATCAGACTTGAAATGAGCGCAGAGTACATGACTGGTATTTTGACAGCGGATGGGAGAGATTTAAACAAATTAGGAATATGATGCACGAGCACATGGCTTTGTGTGTGTGTGTGTGTTGTTGTTGTTATTGTTTTTTTTTTTTTTTTTTTTTTTTTTTTTTTTTTTAGGAAAGTTGTAAAATTTTTTTTTTTTTTTTTTTTTTTTTTTTTTGGTGTTGTTTTTTTTTTTTTTTTTTTTTTTTTTTTTTTTTCGTGTCCACTGATCAGAATGTGGCTGTTGTTCTCCGCCATTCAAAAAAAAAGGACATCCTCACCTTTTTGAGACCTTCCATCAATGATTCGTATGTTTCGAGTTGGGTAAAAACTGTGGCCGAACATGAACTGAGCAACAGGTCCATCGAATTCGAAGCCAGCACGTCCCCAATCGATGCACTTTCCACAGTCAGTCGTTTGATTTCATCCGCCAATGTCACTCTAAGACCGAGAGACTTTGCAACAACAGGAACTTTAAAAACCCAGAGTTTTGATCGAAAAAAAAAAAAAAAATTATATGAGCGGGGGGTACTTACATCTTGCAGCATGACCAAATCCCTCTGCTTCTTTTTCGACAGTTTATATGACTGCTCCTCTTCCTTGTGCAGTTTCGCAACCAAGTCATCGATACGAGCCTTGTTCTTGTCTTGGCGGGCTTTGACAGTCAGCATAATGTCCCCCAAATGACGCTTTAAAGGATCTACGACATCCTGTCCAAGATCCTCAGCCTGTAGCGAGTTAAAATGCGCCCGGTCTTTTGAGTTGTCACGCCCCCAAAATCTTACTCGTTAGAAAAACACCAAAATAAAAAACTTACCCATATTTGATGCGAGTTGGCAATGACATGCGTGCTGTCAATGAGCGCACTCAGGTCCTTTAATTTGACCTGATCGATCCCGGGCGCTGGCGAGAAAGTTAAAATCCATCCACCCCACAACATACAAAAAATGACTCACTTGACTGCATCGCAACTTCCAAGTCCTCGCACGCTTTCACAAACGCATCACTCGCTGCAGACATACTCGAGATCTGGTTCCTATACACGCCCAAAGCATTTACATATGCAACATACGCTTTGAAGGCAAGTGTGTTGCTGGCGCCACTCTGTGAACCGGCTTTCATTCGACCGATGGTGGATGGGTTCGTGTTGGAGATGGAGTTGGTTGGAGACATTTGGGGTGGAGTCAGATGCAGGTCTGACAGAGCCACTGTGGGCATTAGCAGCAGTTCCTGGGTTGGCAGCGGCAGCGAGATGTCGTCTTTGTTGATGGGAGTGTTCTGGAATGGGAGGGCGTTTAACGTGGGGGGATGGGTTTGGGGGGTTGCGATTGTGAAGGGGGTGGTACCTTTCGTTTGGAGGACATCATTTCCTTTGATTGAATAATTGGTCTTTGAAACAACAACTGCCACGACTGTGAATGCAGCCAGCCAGCCTCTTTGCCTGAAGCAGTTCGAGAATATAAACATTGTAATGAGCGGGGAGAAGAACAGCCCTGCAATACTCCATCCCTGCAGCAACCAAGGACACAGCAAAGCCAACCAACACAATGCCCACTTGACAGTGTCCTTCAATCGCACTCACAGCATTGCCAAACTGTCCAGGGTAACCTGGACCACAGAGGGACTTGAAGGGAAATGCAAGAGAGCAGAGCAGAGCAGAGCAACGGGAGACGGAAGAAAGTGCGTCCAACAAAGGCATTGATAGCAATCAAGCCCCCTTCCCTTGTATTAATTATCTTGCAATGAAATTTCACACATTGGTGGAGCATCTCTCAGCGCATCTCTCGGCGCTTCAGTCGCTGGCATTTGCTCGATCGCGTTTGTTGTTGTTTGGTCGCAGTGCAGTGCGTGGACAAGACGCAGTGTGCATGCATGGAACCAGTGCGCATGCAAACAAGACAAGACGGCGCTTGTCAATTAGTCAGTTGGAGATGCGGACATGCTACAAGTAAATCTCATTGGGCTTGTCAGACTGTTTATAATGCCCAGTCCACGAACACCAAAAACAAACAAACATGAAACTGACTCTGACTGCTCCCGCCTTGCTGGCACTCGCGTCCCTCGCTGCCGCCGTGCCCCGAAGCAAGTGCAGACCGGCGTACGAACCATCTGCCGTCACATCCACCGCAGCTCCTTCTCCAGTCAGCGTTACTGGTCCTCCTTCCAAGGTCGTACCTTCTGCTACCACATCCCAGAATGTACCCGCCCCAGTCAGCGTGACAAAGACCGGCGTCCCAACATATGTTGCTCCGTCATCTACTGCACCAACTTTTGTTGCCCCCGCGTCCACATCTACTAAAGTCCCCGCTCCATCTGCGAAAAGTAGCGCATCTGCCGATCCCGCGGAGACAACTTCCAGCAACAAAAGCTCGGCTGAACCTTCCCCAACTTCCGCTGAGGTGTCACCCACTTATAATCCTGCTCCTCCGACTTCCGAAAAGCCCGCTTCCACTTCAGAAACCCCTGTACCAACCTCGGAAAAGCCTGCCCCCACTTCAGAAATCCCTGTACCAACCTCGGAGAAGCCTGCCCCCACCTCGGAAATGCCTGCCCCTACCTCGGAAATCCCAGCTCTTCCAACATCCGCGGCACCGCCTCCATCGGAAGTTCCTGTCACATCCTCTGGTCCAAGCATCACCGCCACCAAAAGCTTCAGGTTTACTACCGCTCCAGAGAAACCCCACCCGCGCCCGTAAGTTACTTAATGTTTTCAAGATGCAACCCAGCAAACTGACAATCAAATGGTTTTTTTTTTTAAAGTGAACCAATCACCGGCGCAACCATCATCCACGATCCTTCCATGGCTCAACTTAAAGATGGCACATACATTGTCGTCGGAACCGGCAGAAACATTGACGTCAAGACTTCCAAGGACCTGGTCCACTGGCGCCAGGAAGCCGACGCATTCCCAACGACGCCAAAAGGCTGTCTCGAGTACAATGAAAACAAGGACCAAATCTGGGCACCTGATCTCACTCTTGTCGACAATGTGTTTTACTTGTACTTTTCTTGCTCATCCTTTGGATCCCCGTTCTCGGCCATTTTCATCTCCACTTCCAAAACTGGTTTGCCAGGAAGCTTTTCCGAGCCTCAGTTGGTGATATCCTCGAGCAAAGGGACTGGCTACAATGCCATTGACCCAGCGCTTGCTATCTTTGACGACGAATGGTACATGACTTTTGGGTCCTGGCAACAAGGCATTTTCCAGGCCCGCGTTCAGCCAGGCACTGGTTTAATTCTCCCTGGAACCAAGCCAATCAAGATTGCCGAAAAGAGTGGCGGGCTTGAGGGTGTGTACTTGTACAAAGCGAATGGGTACTACTATTTGACTCAGTCTTTGGGACTTTGCTGCAAGGGTGCCGACAGTACTTGTAAGTAAAATCTTTTTTTTGCCCCACACTAACATTGTGTCTCAACATGATCTGTTTTTTTTTTTTTTTAGACCAAACTTCTGTCGGTCGCTCACTTTCTCCAAGCGGACCATTCGTCGACCGGAACGGTGTCGACTTGAAAAATGGCGGTGCGCTCATCATCAACGAGGGAGGCCACGACGGCGTCTACGGTCCAGGAGGATCCTCCGTGTACACATCCCCAGACAAGGGCGACATTATTGTGTACCACTACTACTTGAACGACGGTGGTCACGTTATGGGAATCAACAAAATTGAATACTCTGAAGATGGATGGCCTGTTATGGTTTAAAAAAAAAGGGCAAAAGTAGATCTAGAGGTGCCTTTTATATTGGAAAGGTGCGCGTCTGGCGTCTTTTTTTTTTTTTTTCTTTGCAAGATTGGCTGGCCTTTCTGCTGTGTTTTTTTTTTTTTTTAATGTTTTTTTGCCGGCATAAAACGTGTAGACTCATATGAGCTGGATTAATAAAGCGTCTGACCCCAAAGACGCCGAGCGAGAGCCCCTTAAAAAAGAATAAGCGGGGATGTGTTTGACAAAAGGGCATCAAAACAGCTCAATTCAAAAAGCCGCGATTCAGGAGTCACTGCGGACACTGCCTCAGAAGCGCAGCCCATGCCACCAACAACAGCGATTACCGCTCCAACAGAGATGAACACCACCACCACCACCACCCTAGTCGCTCCTTTGAATAGCCGAGACGATCACAGGTTTTGTCTT
The DNA here is from genome assembly GCA_006535975.1 of Chytriomyces confervae. Classification (NCBI taxonomy): domain Eukaryota; kingdom Fungi; phylum Chytridiomycota; class Chytridiomycetes; order Chytridiales; family Chytriomycetaceae; genus Chytriomyces; species Chytriomyces confervae. Next base: position 2,657 of record QEAP01000414.1, on the reverse strand, counting down.
GCGAATTTCATGCCAACTCTCATTCTTTGGTAGCTTCGATGTTCCATAAACCGACCACTCTCCTCGTTGGAAAGATCACAAGGCAATGAAGGAGAGTTTCGGGTACTTTGATAGCAACCAAAGACGCCTATCTGATACCGTTGATGGCTGCTTTTCTGTGTTTACAAGCGTCACCTTACAGGCTCATTCCAACCAAGTCTCAAATTGTCCGTGCAGTTTTCCGAATTTATTTTATCCTGGTAAATATTGTGCGTCCAGCGCCAAACTGGAGAAAGGGCAAATAAATATCCCAGCCATTAANNCGCGTCGTCACCCAACCGCATCACGCAGCAGCCACCCGCGACTAATACCAGTAAGATCGCTATATTTTTCTGCACCTGCGATGGCCAATTGAAGGTGATTGAAGGTGTTTCTGCTATGGCCGACTCCACTGTTCTCCAACCAAGAACTGATCGCGCTGCAAATTCTCAGCAGCAACCCCCCAATGCGCCTGTTGGGCCGTTTAAAAGCAGCGTTGCAATGGCTGTGCGGGATTTCATTGGTCAACAAACGACACCACGGCAACCTGTCGAAATCAATTCCGCAAGTGTTGACGAATTCAAAGAAGCAGTCTGTTTAATGGCAAGGTCACACGTGATTCGCGAAGTTGTTGTCCCTGATGCTGCCGATGCTCCTTTGACATTTGCTCCTGAGTTACCAGCAGGCGCGTCTCCCAACATAATGTCGCCATTCCTTCTCATCAGGTCAACCAAGAACGCCAAGAAGTCACTCAAATTGGCGGAAGTTAATGAGGTATTACTGGCGAAATGGAACACCGAAACAATCGTACTGTATGTCCAAAAGTATGGCAATGCGATGGACAAAAGTGCAGTGTTTCTAAAAGCGAAAAAGACGATGCTCTCGCCAGAAAAAACGGACCGATCCGGAGCAGTACCAAGCACAGTCGTACTAAATCTGATCGAAAGGCTCAAGGCACTGCACTCAGCAGAATTCCCAGGAAAGCACATCAGTTACCATCTTTGGGCAAGCTGGATCACAACACAGCCGGTGCACATACAAGAGAGACTCATCGAAGAATCTCCTCCAGCAAGCCTGATTAAGCAGTTCGATTTGCCAGCTACTGACGCAGCTGTCCATAACCGAATGATAATTCAATCCAATGAGGTTGCAATCCGACAGAACGAAACTGCAATTTTAGGCTTTGAACGCACACTTGAGTGCTTGCAACGGTCAAAGCGTTCTTTGGAGTTTGCGGAAGCTGAAGCTAAAGGTTCACTTCATGAGTTAAAAATTCGTCGAAGCGTTTTGATGGACTTCAGCGTGTCGCTGCAGCCTCGAGAGGTGGGGAACAGTTTGGACTTGCTGGCAAGAGTCGGATTGCAGGAAGATGTCGACCACGCTTAACTTGGACCGGACTTTATTGTTTTGTTGTTGTTACAAATAAACCTGAAGTACATACACACTATTCAGAATCAGGCATTTCAAAACCAGGCATTTCAGCAAGGTCCATTTTAAAGGCTACACCGGGAAGGAATCCACGCGGACTATAACCACACTTCCCAAAGAGTTTTGCAAAGTCACGTTTGCCAAATTCCTGCAACACCAAAGCAACAACAGTCAGCAAATCACGTCGGTCGTTCTCCTTGTACTCCTTCTTCAGCTCTCCTTTGATCATGCCAAAAACAAGCTCAATCGGATTGAAAAATGGACAGTAAGCTGGCAAAAAAATTGGATAAATGCCAAGTGATCGCAAATAGTACACAATGTTTTTGTCGCAATGTATCCGAGCCCCGTCCAGAATCCAGACTGAATGCTGCCCAGGATACTGCCGAACATTCTGACTCAATGCAAAATCACGACAGCATGCAGTAAACTTTGTGCGATCAAAAGTGCCGTCTGTTGGGTATGTTTCGAGCAAGCCACCAATTCCAATGAAGCAGAGGAGAGAGACACGAGGCTTACGAGTAAATTCACCGCGGTAGATCAGCTTCTCTCCCCGCATTCCATATCCACGTGTGGCAAGCATGTCCCGATTGTCAAACGAAACTTCGTCAAGGAAGACAAGATTTTCGAGAATCCAAGGGAGATCCATCAACTCTTCAGTGAATCGAACAATGTCAGCTTGGCTAATTTGGATTGCTCGACGTTCAAGAACTTTCCACGTGAGACCAGCCTCTTTGAGAATATACGAGATCGTTGATGTTGATACGGTGGAACCAGGAAACTGTAATGCGTAGAGATCCTTTGCTTCTTTGAGAAGGAGAACCGGTCTCTTGCGATACAGATCGACTAGCCACTGGCGCCGTTCCGGACCATGCTTCTTGTAGACTGTTTCCCTTTGTGCCCGGTCAGTTCCACCCCCCTCTTCGTACTGCTGAATCCAGTGCGTTATTGTTGACCCAACCTTCCCAAACATACGGGCAAGTTTTGCCCTGTTTGTGAACCCCTGGTAGTATTACATATACAGGCAATGGTACCGGACTTCAGGGGAGCCCTGTTGGTGACGCACTGTGCGCAGAATGTCCATTCAGTGAAGACTGCACCTGGAAACACCTTCAATCACCTTCAATTGGTCATCGCAGGTGCAGAAAAATATAGCGATCTTACTGGTATTAGTCGCGGGTGGCTGCTGCGTGATGCGGTTGGGTGACGACGCG